>CP049706.1:2978004-3016710 GCA_004148225.2 Heterodera glycines | reverse complement strand
ACTGCGAGCAAATGTAGCGCAGCGATTTTAGCAGCGCCAAGTAGGTGTTCGAGCTGATGTTTGACGGCTGGAAAACAGTAATAAAATATAAAAATATTGGGTTTTTAAGAAAAGTTTTCTCCAATTTTAACTTGATATGACCTGCATATAAGAAAATTTTGGAGAAACTTCATGTTGGATAGGATCAAAGATCACTTACACCTCATCACTGTTATTGACTTTTCCCTCCCCCTTTCTCTGTCAACACTATTTCCATTCTCTCTCTCTCTGCCTATCTCCTCCACATTTCTCTGACCCCACGTCTTTATAAGTGCCCATTCCCTCACTCATGGCTCTCCGCTCCATTCATTCGCATTGGACATTTTTATTATTTTATTCTCCTCCGTCGCTGCACTCCTCCGACCTCATCAATTTGTGCATTTATTTTTATTGGTGTTTATTAATAAATTGTTGATACACAACAATTTTGGCGCAGTCAGCAGCAGCAGATAAATTCTGCACATCATCAAGCCAAATCAAGGCTAATTCTGCAAAATCTTCAAGCCAAATCAAGGCATATTCTGCACAACCTCCAAGCCAAATCAAGGCATAATTCAGCAAGCCTAATTTTGGCACTTCAAAAGCCTGGGCGGCTTTCATCGGACATCGACAAAAACTGATCACCTGGGTGGTGTAAGTTCCGCTGGGTGCGGTTTCTCATCAACAAAAACTGATCACCTGGGGGGTGTAAAGTTCCGCTGGGTGCGGTTTAATCAACAATCAAAATGGACGCACAACAACTTCAGCAAATTTTGGACGCGGCTCTAAAAAAATCAGCCGAAATTTTTGCCGCCGCACTCAACATTCAAAATCAAAACCCAAACCCAGGGTCATCCACAACGGCATCACTTGCGGCATCAATCAATGCCCGCCTCGAAAAATTCAATTATAATCCGGAGGTTGGACAGACATACGATGCTTGGTTGAATCGATACGGAAAAATCGTTCAACAAGACGGCGCTTCGCTCCCCAGAGCAGTCCAAAGTCCAACTTTTGGTCGGAAAATTAGACGAGGAGGAATACAAACGGTATGTTGACAGCATTGCACCAAAAGCCACAGAACAATTCAACTGGCTCGAAACCGTGGCAAATCTGAAAAAGATTTTTGGTGAGACGAGGTCGCTCTTCCTCCGCCGTTTCGATTGTTTTCAAATTCGCCAATGCCAAAACCAAGACCTTTCGAGTCTTTTGGCACAAATCAATTCATCGTGTGAAAACGCCGAATTGGATTTGAAGAAAGAAGAGCTAAAGTGCATGATTCTCATCATCTCTTTACGCGACGAATTTTCGGATTTGAAACAGCGATGTATTCAGCGAATGGAAGAAGCCCGAACCAATGGGAAAAGCATCACCCTACAGGAATTGGGCGAAGAATGCAAAAAGTACCAAATTTTGAAGGAAAGCACATTGGCACTCAGCACAAAACAGTACAATGCCAATGCCATTCGTGCCAAGCCACAACAAGTAAAGGACAAGGCAGACGCAACAAAGCAATATGCCAAACCAAAAGCGGTTCCAAAACCGTATGAGAGCAAGCACAAATTGCCAAACCGTCCATGCCAATCATGCGGAAGCACAAATCATTGGCGCTCCGATTGTGGGCACAGAGATGCCAAATGCCCAAAATGTGGTAAAATCGGACATCTCGGCAAAGTTTGCCGAAGCAATTCTTCAATTCGCCACATCCAAACGGTGAATACAACTGAAAGGCATGCACAAATCAACACAGTCATCATCGACTTAAATTGCATGGAAATCAAAGCAGACCATCCAAAATGGTGGAAAATACCAATCAAAGTGAATGGCTCAGATTATCCAATGCATGTTGATTCCGGCGCACAAATCACATTGTTCACAATCCAAACATGGATTCAAATGGGCAAACCGCCTTTGACGTCAGCAAATATTCGCGTCAAAAATTGCAATGACCAAACATTTGCAATTAATGGACAATTCATGTGCAAAGTGCAATACATGGATCGTCCACCAATGAAATTGTTGGCATATGTGAGCCCCGAAATCAGTCATAATTTATTGGGCATGCCATGGATAGAAGCTTTGGAGGTGATCCCAAAAGAGATTATGCATCCAAATCTTCATCCAAAAATCAATACAATTTCAACGAAAAACCAACGAAATCAAAGACACGGAGACATTAATTTCGGCGCTCAAATCAACCCACTCCGATGTCTTCAGCCCAGAATTAGGTCATTGCACCAAATTCAAGGCCAATCTCATTCTGAAAAACGGTGCAAAGCCTATCTATTGTAAGGCAAGACCAGTTCCACATGGCGCTTTGGACGACGTAAATGCCGAAATTGACCGTCTATTGAAAATGGAGGCAATAAAGCCCATTGAATTTAGCCATTGGGCCGCGCCAATTCTGGCAGTTAAAAAAAGGAATGGCAGAACACGCGTGTGTATCGATTTTTCCACGGGATTAAACGACGCACTTGAGCTACACCGCCATCCGCTGCCACGTCCAGAGGACATTTACAATGCAATCGCAGGCTCTAAATATTTCTCACGCCTCGATTTGCGCGACGCTTATCTGCAATTGGAATTGTCTGATGAGTCTAAAAAGCTGTGTACAATCAACACACACCGCGGACTTTTCCAATGCCAGCGTTTACCATTCGGCATAAAATCAGCGCCCGCAATTTTTCAAAGTTTGATGGACAAAATAATTACACCCATCAATGGCGCATTCGTCTATCTCGATGATGTGATTATCGCCAACACGACTCTCGACCAACACGTCAAAACGATTACCAAAGTTTTCGACAAAATCAAACAATTCGGTCTCCGAATTCAACTGGAAAAGTGCAGTTTTCTTCAAAAAGAAACCGTTTTCCTTGGCCACATAATTTCTGAAAATGGCATTCGCCCGGACCCATCAAGAGCCGAGGCTATTCGAAAAATGCCAGCGCCACACGACAAGTCAACTCTACGGTCTTTCCTTGGAGCACTCACATACTACGGCAAATTCATCAAACAAATGCGCGAAATAAGAAGCCCATTAGATGAATTGCTTAAAAAGGATGTACCGTGGAATTGGGAAGATGAACAACAAAAATCCTTCGAGAAAGCCAAAGAAATTATGCTTTCGGATTTATTGTTAACGCATTTCGACCCCAAATTGCCAATCATTGTGGCCGCTGATGCTTCAAAAGGAGGAATTGGTGCAACAATCAGCCATCAATTTCCCGACAAAAGTGAACGTGTCATTGAACACGCATCATGCACTTTCACGGCTGCGCAACAAAATTACAGCCAAATCGAAAAAGAGGCTTTAGGATTGGTTTTTGCGGTACAAAAATTTCACCGCATGCTCTACGGCAGAAAATTCACTCTGCTGACCGATCACAAGCCCCTACTGGCCATCTTCGGATCAAAAAAAGGCATTCCAATATATTCAGCCAGCCGACTTCAGCGCTGGGCGTTAATTTTGTCAAATTACGAATTTGATATTAAATACGTCAACACAAAGGCATTCGGAAATGCCGATGTACTTTCGAGGCTCATCGCAAATTACCCGAGGCCATCGGAAGACATACTCATCGCAAACATCTGCAACGACACTGATTGCTGTGTTAATTTTGTTTTTGAGGCAAAAATTGAGCAACTTCCGATCACCGCGAAAATAATAGCGGAGGAAACAGCAAAAGACGAAATTTTGCAACAAATTAGCGCTTTCACCAAACAAGGATGGCCCAAAAAGCTGAACGACATTAAATTGTCTCCTTTTCTTCCAAAAAAGGGACAAATATCCGAAATCGAAGGATGTCTCGCCTACGGTGAACGAATTATCATCCCTTCGTCACTCCGGAACAACATCCTCAAATCATTGCATTTTGCACATCCCGGCATTGTGCGAATGAAAGCCATTGCCAGGAACCACGTTTACTGGCCCGGAATCGACTCCGAAATCGAACGAGTGGTCAAGCAATGCGAGGAATGTCACTCAGCCGCCAAAAATCCTACAAAAGCGAATCTTCAGCCATGGAAAGCAGCAAGCGAAGTTTTTGAGCGAATTCACATTGATTTCGCCGGCCCATGTGCTGACGGCCAAACATACCTGGTATTGGTCGACGCTTACTCAAAATGGCCAGAAGTATGGCAAATGGAAAGGACTTCCAGCCAACTCACCATCAATGCTAAAATCATTCGTGCATCGGCTCGGAATTCCCAAAGAAATTGTCTCCGACAATGGAAGCCAATTTCGATCCGCCGAATTTGCACAATTCTGCAAAGAATTCGCATAAAGCACACCTTCACGCCGCCGTTCCACCCAATGTCGAATGGGGCCGCTGAACGGTTTGTCGACATTTTTAAAAGGTCAATGAAAAAGTGCCGTCAAGAAGGCAAAGATTGGCTTCAAAAAGTGCTTTTGGCGTATCGCACGACACCAAACACGGCACTCAACGGTCATTCGCCAGACGATTTTTCATTTTTCAATTTAAATATTTATTAATTTGACTCAGGACAAATGTGACAAATTAGGACAGATCTCATCCCTAAAGATGAGTTTGCATCGTGTGTTATTTGCCACGAGCCAGTGCCCGTGTGCAACAACGACAAAATTGAATTTAAGGAGCCATTTCCTCCCTCCAATAATGCGCGCAATCACCGATGGTTTGTGAAGATTTTTTATAAAAATAAAACACCAAAAAACAATTTATTCTAAATAGCTGTTTTACATTGTTTTAAACGATTTTGCACAAATAAAAACTTTTTTTAGACGATAATTGTGCGCTTGCCGTGCGGAACAAAGGCGCGGCATCTAAAGACATCAAGTGGCTTATTGCTACTTATAAGATCAAAGCCACAGAAGAAGACGACATAATCGATGTTGTTGATTGTCCTGGCAATGTCTTCATGGGGTACCAGACATTCTCTTGTTTAGATGGTTGTTTCATTTTTCAATTTAAATATTTATTAATTTGATATATTTTTTCAATTCATGCCAACTTCAGAACAAAATAATGATATATTTGTCTTGAATGGATGCGCCGAAACAAAAAGTTGTTCATCTAAATTGGAGAAAATCTGTAAAAAATATGATGGATTTGCGTCATGTGTTATTTGCAAAGAACCATTGCCAGTGTGCAACAAAGAAAAAATTGAGTTAAAGGAGCCCTTTCCTCCCTTCAATGATGGCCATCCCCATCGATGGTTTGTGTAGTAAAAAAGTTTTATAAAATTAAAACACATCAAAACAATTTATTCTAAATAGGTGTTTTTAGCTTCTTTTCGATGGTCGGCATGCTCTACACCTTTTTGTTCTATTTTGGAATGTAAGGCGTTGAAAGTGATGGAGCACGCGTAACACGACCTGACACTGTCGCATGGCAACTTTGGCTTGAAAAAGAGAAGAATAATAAATATTTAAAATGATTTTCATTTAATTTTTGTTCATCGGTTTATTTTGAAATTTGTCATCCTCAACCCAATTACACGTTGAGACCACGAAAATATACCCCCTAATCGGCACCGCATCGAAAATTTCAAATTTTCGCCGATTTTTCATATTCTTTAAAAAGGCATATTTTTTCAGAACGTTTCCCATTTTAGGTTAAAAAAATTTTTTATTGGGAGGAAGGAATACTCGAGCCCAATTCATAGCCGGAAAATGTTATAGGTTTTGATTTCGTGTCTTTTGTCCATTTTTGCTCTGTTTTGTCTCTCTTCGCTGTCCTTACTCAACCAGGCTGATGATCTCGCGCAACTGTTGCGGCGGCCGCAGCATCAAATCCACGTTCGGTTTTGTTTTGGAGTGAATTTCAAAAAAAAATACTGCGAGCAAATGTAGCGCAGCGATTTTAGCAGCGCCAAGTAGGTGTTCGAGCTGATGTTTGACGGCTGGAAAACAGTAATAAAATATAAAAATATTGGGTTTTTAAGACAATTAGCCGTTCCATGATTAATTGGACAAAATTTCGAAAAAACTGGTAGCGAAGTAATGTCTCGGTCACTTTGATGCACTTTTCCCATTGCTTACCTGAATTGCCAACAGCTTTTGGACATTGTTGAGGAATTCAAAGTTGGCGCCCACAACTTGGCGGAGTTTGTCCGGGTGCTGGCGCATGTTTTCGATGATCCGATTGAAGAGTATGCAGATCGATTCCAGGCTCCGCTTGTCGTCGACATACACGAGCCGTTGGGTGAGGTCGGAAAGGCCTGCGAAAAACGCATTTTAAACATAAATAAAAAATTAAATTTTTGTTAGGAACTTACAATCTTTGATTAGTTAAAATTCAGTTTGGGTCACGTGAATGGCGCAATTCGCGGCGATGGCAAATGCCAGACTTTGTGAAGCAAAGAAAAAAAGTCGACATGCGAAATGGTCGACGCAATGCCGCCGGACAACAGAATGTTTTTGGCATTGCGACGCGACATCACTTCCAAGGCGTTCAGCAACTGTTCCTTTATTAAATGGGGGACGGATTTGGCGATTAAAATTTAAAATGAATATTTCTTATTAAAAAAGGTACCGCCACGTCAATGTATTCAATGCGCTTCAGCTTTTGAAACAGCAGCGGAATGGCTTCTGTAATGCCGGGCAAAGCGCGCGCGGAAGCTGAACAAATTGGGCAATTAAATACCATAAATGAAAATATTGGTGCTTAAAGTGGCATAATAAAGTAACAAAAAATACTAAACGAGTGGCTGTCAGCATCTGTTGAAATTGCATCAAATAAAATAAGAAACAAAAAAACAATTACCAATTCAAAATTTTGGTCCTTTTGCAATAGAGCGCACAACGATTGGACAATTTCCACAATTGGCAAATTCGGAAGACTGTCCTGCAACAAAAATGTAAAAATCGGGCTACATCATTAATTTTTAGCTTTTTGGAGAATTTTTATGATTTGTTGGAAAACACTTTCCACCTGAATCAAAAAAATTCCGGCGCGAAACGTTACTAGGTGGACGGATCTGCTCCGTTTTATTAGTGTGTCTGTCTGTCCCACCTCATTGCCAAGCAGCAAAATGTCAGCCAACTCAGATGCCGCTTCCGATTGGCGAATTTCGTTGCTCGACTTCAGCCCTTCGAAGTGCCTTTTTTAAACATTTCAACACAAATAAACAATTCTGATATTTATTCACGAAATTTCATAAATAGCAGCCACTTGAGACCAAAAATTTAAAAAATATCGCGGACCATGAAATCGCTTACGCCTTAAAAACGTAATTACGGAATACGGAAATTACGGCGTTTTTATCAAAAAATCAGATTTTTAAATGACCAAATTTTGCCTCAAATCATATATTTTCTTAAGAAGACATTAACATT
Organism: Heterodera glycines; assembly: GCA_004148225.2. Taxonomy (NCBI): domain Eukaryota; kingdom Metazoa; phylum Nematoda; class Chromadorea; order Rhabditida; family Heteroderidae; genus Heterodera; species Heterodera glycines. The sequence continues at coordinate 3,009,374 of CP049706.1, read as the reverse complement.
CGGCCATAAAATTTTAAAATTATGAATTTATTTAAAAAACCAGAACAATTTTTGGTCGCTACCTCCAACTCAGGACAAATGTGACAAATTAGGACAAATCTCATCCCTAACTAATTTTTCATATTTTTTAAATCTTGACATTTTAGAACAAAAGAACGATATTTTATGGTAAATGGATGTGCCGAAAGAAATACGTGTTCATCAAGGTTGGAGAAACTAAGCAAAAAGAATGATGAGTTTGCATCGTGTGTTATTTACCACGAGCCAGTGCCCGTGTGCAAAAACGATAAAATTGAATTGAAGGAGCCCTTTCCTCCCTTCAATGATGGCCATCCCCATCGATGGTTTGTGTAGTAAAAAAGGTTTTATAAAATTAAAACACATCAAAAAACAATTTATTCTAAATAGGTGTTTTTAGCTTCTTTTCGATGGTCGGCATGCTCTACACCTTTTTGTTCTATTTTGGAATGTAAGGCGTTGAAAGTGATGGAGCACGCGTAACACGACCTGACACTGTCGCATGGCAACTTTGGCTTGAAAAAGAGAAGAATAATAAATATTTAAAATGATTTTCATTTAATTTTTGTTCATCGGTTTATTTTGAAATTTGTCATCCTCAACCCAATTACACGTTGAGACCACGAAAATATACCCCTAATCGGCACCGCATCGAAAATTTCAAATTTTTCGCCGATTTTTCATATTCTTTAAAAAAGGCATATTTTTTCAGAACGTTTCCTATTTTATGGTAAATGGATGTGCCGAAAGAAATACGTGTTCATCAAGGTTGGAGAAACTAAGCAAAAAGAATGATGAGTTTGCATCGTGTGTTATTTACCACGAGCCAGTGCCCGTGTGCAAAAACGATAAAATTGAATTGAAGGAGCCATCCTCCCTCCAATAATGCCCGCGCCCACCGAAGGTTTGTGCAGCAAAAATTTTTTTATAAAAATAAAACTTAAATTTTATAAAATTTCGTTGCAATTAATAGTGGCATTTAGGCTTGTACCTATTTTTTCGGATACTACTTGATGAGAGAAATACGAAAAACATATATTCACCGAACAATTTTTATTTTCTCAGCAACTTTTTAGCCCCTATAAAACTTAAAAGCAGGGGTTAGCAGTTAGCACCTATTGGCATTTTCGAACATTAGCACCTATTTTGGCCGTTTTCCAAAAATTTTATAGCAACAATGCAATAAAAACGAAAAACGCACCCCTAAGAATTGGTCTCAAAAATTTTGAAAAATATACCCCTAAAAATTCATAAAAATTTATTTCAACAGGATATTATTGAAAAAGCACAGTTTTCGCACAATTCTTTTTTTGGCAACATATCCAAGCAGGGAAAAGTGTCAAACATTGGCCCTGCACTCTGATCAGGCACAAGGGTGGAAGAGAATTTCATATGATTTGATTTTTTCCAAAATATCCAATTTTGGAATTAAATGAGATGGCATAGGGGACGGTTCAGCAAATGCTTAGTCAAAAATTTAAAGTCTTCGTGTTTTTATGCTTCTCGACGAAACCCTTGATCCAATTGATCTGCAGAAGTGAATGATTTGCTGAGCAGTTATGGATTCTAATTGAATTTTGGAATTATTTACATTCAACTTGGATTGTGTTATGCATTTTTGTGACGGCATTTTGCATAGAAAGTGAAAGCCCATTTCGAGGCCAGCCCCAGCATTTTGCCAAATGCCAAACGCTTTAACTCCTTCGCCAATATTTCTGTGTTTTTCTCTTCGATATTCCATTTTTTACAGTTTTTAATTGTGTAAAATCATTTATTTTAAACCTCATTTTTGGACTATTCGAATTTGATTTAGTCTAGGCTTAACAAATGCGAGGAATGAGTCGATGGAAAGGGACCCATCGACAAAATACAAAGAACAGCACAATCTCCGTGTTTTATCCAACTTTATATTAATATAATGTTTAACTTCCCTCAACAGAATGGCACATTCGCCATGTCTTTTCCCATTGTGGCACAATAACTTCCGTAACAGAAATGAATGGCGGCGTTTGCATTTGGTCAATGATAGAACGAATTATGACTAAAGAAGAATTACGCAGGCGCTTGTTGGTGGTCAGCATTGAACGCAGCCAACCGAAGGTTTGCGAAACGCAATTAGATAAAATGATGGACGACCGAATTTTGGAGTAAACGGTCAAACATTTGTACAGCAAAGGAGACCACATGACACTTTCTTATCAAACTTGATGAATAATGGGATAGGAAATTTTTCTCAAAATTTGGTCCACGTACCGCGCACTTCAACCCGAACCCGAAATGCTGAATTTCAACAGCAAATAGGACCATTCCCGTTTGTTGTTGACCACAACAACAGAGCACCAGCCCCACCTTTAAACATACGGCAACAAATTTTCCACCCCGTACCACTGATGCACACCGCATTAACCAAGTGTCGGTTAACGCGCAACGCAACATTGACTTTCAGTATTTACCAAATAATGGCGTTAATGCACCGACAAACTTACAATGTCATGGCGACATTCAGTACGCCGCTGTTAACCCTGTCACTGCGCCATCAAACGCGCAAAAATTTTTAGCTCAAAACCAACAAAAATTCACTCGCCAGGCTTTCCAAATGCCAGAAATGAATCAAGAGCCTAGACATTTCCCTACCTACCTATACCCACCAGGGCTGGCCGTGATTGAATTTCCAATCACGGATATCCGTGAGCCGTGATCACGGGGCTTCCAAAAAAATCCGTGACCCGTGAACCGTGATCACGGCACCCCAAAAACCCCGTGATTTCCGTGATCCGTGATTATAAAAATTCTTGAAAATTATTATTTTTTTAATTTATTAGCAAAAACGAAAATTTATTCGCTTGAAAATCCTGTCAATATCAAATTATGATGGAGGAACAGAAGTTTTGCGAGATTTTCGGGTGCCAAACTTTTTCGGAGATCATTAGAGATAAGGCCCGCGGTCGAGAAAAGTCGTTCACTTTCTGAACTCGTAGCGGGTGGAGAAAGAAATTTGGGCACAATTCTTCCGATCATCGGCCATTTTTGTGAATTGATTTCCCAGTAAGCATAAGGATCGGATTTTGCCTTAATTTTCGCATCTCTCCAATATTCGTTCACTTCAACTTCAGCCTTTTGTTTTATTTCTAACGCTGATGGGCTGGGCGATGGTGCCTGTGAAATGAACAATAATGCGATTGTTTAAAAAGAAAGCTTTACTGTTAATTAATTGGTCGAATTCAGCATCTTTTTCAAATTGAGAAAAAATGTCGGTTGAACTTGACCCGCGTGCATTATTTTCAACTAACAAATCATCGGCATACTAAAAATTAAAATATAAACTCAAAATAAAATATTTCATTACGTAATTTTCATTGTGAAAACTCTCGATTTCACTGATTAGCCAATTTTTGTAGCCATCTACGCGATTGCAATCCAAATAAACAGCCTTAAACCGTGGATCAAGAAGGGTCGAAATCACCAAATATTTTTGGTTCTCGAATTGGTTTAGTCTCTTTTCAATGGCCGATGCAATTGTATTTTTGATATTTGAAAATCGATTCTCCCCCTCTTTACGTAATGCAAACGTAATAGCCTAAATGCTATTTAGATTAAGATATATTGTTAAATAATTAACTTTAAAGAGTGGAATGATAATGGAACTTGAAGCGTTTCGGTTCTGTAAAAGCAGAGTCGCTTCGTAAATCGGAGCGAGTACATTCTTAACAGAAGATAAAAGTGTCCAATCGTCGGCATTTAATTTTGGCAGTTCCGCGTGTTCAATTGCCAACAAATTCACAGCCGAACGATTAATCAAAAAACGTTCTAACATTTTGTAAGAACTGTTCCAACGAACCTTCAAATGATTTTTTGTAATTAATTTTAAAAAATAATATAATTACCTCTGTGTTTTTTAGCAAAACCGTTTGTAGTATTTCTTCATTGGATTGGAATTCAGCTAATTTTTCTGTCAAAACTCTTGACTTTCGTACTTTTCGAACAAATTTTTTGACATTTTCAATAAGTTCCTTCAATCTTTCTTCTTCATCAATTTTTTTAAGTCCTTCCTTAATACACTTAAAAAAGAAATTGAAATTTTTTAAATTTTAATTACCAATTGAAGTACATGGGCAGCGCAATCGATTGATTCAAATCCCAAATCTTTTGAAACTCTTTTCATTGTATTTTCAGTGTCGCGTGTTATTGCTGAGATTTTGTCCTCCGAAATTTTAAATTCGTTCAAGCTTTCACGAATAAAAGCAGAAATTGCATCTGCTGTATGTCGCCCTTAATTTTGTGCCGGTTTGCTGACCGCCAACTATTTGGGCAATCAGCACATACCGAAGTGGATGAGCACGGAATATCACAAGAACAAACAGATGTAATCAATGGAACTAATAATGCTGATCACAGCTGATAAAATTCGGATAGAGCCAAAAGTGGAGTCCCTTTTTTTGCTGTTCGCTATAGGAAAATTTTAAAAAGTGCCAAAGATAGATGCCCCCGGAAATATTAATGTTTTGGAGCAAAAATAAATTAATCATTGATAATGTAAATAAAGATGACATTTTAGGCATAAAAAATGCAAAAAAGGCACCTAAAAAGGCAAAAAAAAAAAGTCACAAAACATTAAATAGGCACAAAAATCTTTGAATTGACATAAAAAGCAAAATTTTTATGAAAACTTTTTGGTTGCAAAAACACACATAAACTTAATTTAGTTATAATTGTAAATAAAGTATTTAATATTTAGAAGATTTTTTTTAATAAGGACAATTTTTAAAAATTTTTGGTCAAACCAAAAAAAACATTTTGGGATGAATTTTTGAGAAAATTTCTCAATCAATAAAACCAAACTAAAATCACGTTTTACAAGCCGAACACAAATCTTAGGAATTTACCTAAAATGTCATCCCTAAAAATTGTAAATAATACCTATGCATTGTTTAATTATGATTTATTAGTATTTTTAACCGCTTTTCTGATCGTTATTTTTTGCCCCTTAAAAGTGTGCCGTTAATTTATGATTATGTATTGCACTTAGGCTTGTCCCTGGGAAGCAGGATGGTGAGTTTTTGGCATTTGCCAAAATAATTTAAATCAAAAAATTTATGATAAAAGTTGTGGGAATTTTGTCATAATACTCGTAAAAATTTAGTAATCTTATAAATATTTTATTTTTTATTTTTTTAAAACTAAATTCTAATGAGCATAATGTTCCTCATGCATTTAAGGCTGTTTCTAGTCCAAGAAAAAAATATGCAAGTATTAAAAGCCATACTTATGACCAATGTGTCAAATGTACTCAATTTTGTCTCAAGATATATTTTTTTCTTATTTTAAATTTTCTCATTTTTATGTGTCCTCAATAGTGCTTCACCTTTCCCACCACCCAGCAGCAGATTAAATTATGTGCATATATTTATTTCCCTCAATTTCTTCGTCAATTTCATCCATTTGTTGACCATCTATGACGAAGAAGAAGCCAACAATTGAATAATATTATATATTTTTTTCTACAGCCCATTTATGGAGAAGGACACACAAATTGGATAATAAAATCAAAAACAAACGTTGAGCACAAATCTTTGAAAAATTTTGCAGAATTTTTTTTTAGTTTTTTTTTAAATTATTCGCTATTAAATGTTAATTGGCATATGACTCTGTCGTCCAATACATTATCAAATTGGCTCTGCTGAATGATTAATTGCTTTAATACCCGCTTATTTATGAATGTTTTCTATGAGAGCAGCTCTAATCGCTCTGTTCGGGGCACTGCCGCCGAAGTTTGAATGAAATGACATAATGCCAATCGATTTCTGTTCCATTTCATGTTCCTTCCCTCGCCCATAAATATGCTCTCTTTCCCCTTAAGATTGTCTTCCCTTCTTTCATTTTGCATTTATATATTTGTTCCCCAAATTGTTGTGACTTTATTTTCCTTCTCCAATAAATTATAAATATTTAATTGGACTTCAACAAAACCCCTCGGACCGAACACGCTCTAACCGATTGGGCTGTAAAATATGTACATTTAAAATTATTTCTTGTGAAGAGCATTAATTAATTTATATTTTTTAATGATTTTTCGCAGATTCTTGTCTTTTGAAAACCGTTTTTTATTACTGTTTCACCGCCTTAGAAATTTCCACGATAATTAAAATGGCACTCTGATTTTGAGCAAACTAATTTCTTACTTTTTCTCCACAATTTTACAAATTTTTCTGTAATTACCTAGACGTAGCCGGACATTTTTAGCAAATTTTTGTATGAACAGTTATTAAAATTAAAAGTGAATTTAAAAAAACAAAAATTTTACCCCGATTTAGCCATTTTAGAGATCTTCCTACATATCACCTTGAATAATTGTAAAGTAGTATGAGCAACTAATATGATTACCACATTTTACTCAATTCGATCTCCTTTTTTCATTCGTTTCCCACTTATCGTCCCTTTCATTATCTAATTAATTAAATATGCAATTTACGGAAGCATTCTAAAAATTGGTATTGTTTTTTTTGGTCTCTTCAAAAAACACAACAATGGAACAACCAGCGGGAAATGAAAGCAAAGTGCCGCGTAAGTGAATGTGAAAAATTGAAAATTTGGCAATTTCAGGGTCCTTTAAATAACAGTCAGCTATATCGATTAAGAAAAGGCCAAAAGCTTAACCAAATTCCAACAAATAAAAAAATATGGACAAAGATTTGGGTTTCATATGAAAAACCGATAAATTTTATATTTAAATTTGTATAAATGCTCGGTCAAACCAAAATGTGCCACCCACGGCGTTAATTGGTTATTAGCGCACTAATTACACCTGGTATTTCCAGCCCATGAAATTCGTGGTATTGCGCCGGTCGGAGTGCTGCTCAACGCATTTGAGCTGAATTTGAGTGCGGTGCCAGACAAAGTGTTCCGGCACGAGCTTCGCTTCGTAGCCGAGTACCCAAATACGAAAGGGGGTCAAGCGGACATTCAGGAATTGACCCGTGAGCTTCGCAATGAGTGAGTCACTCATTAGCGGAGTGCCAATCTCAAACAGCAAAAATTTGCTTAGGCTGATTTTTATGGCGATTTTAAAATTCGATTTAAATTCATAATACCTAATAAAAAATAAATAAAATTACGGCTCTTTTTTTGGGGGGGGGAGAGCGTGCAAAATCCGGTGATTCAATTCATCAATCGCATTTTTAAGCGGTGGTCAGCGTGTGCCGTTGGACAAGCAAACGCTGCAAGCCGAGGCGCAGCAGTTGTTCCCGCTGGCACTCGCCTTCGCCGCATCCAATGAGCAAATTGAGAAAATTGAGCCGACCAACCGAGGCGGTCAGCATATTTATAATTAATTAACGCATCATTAGCTTTTTTGTTTCTAAGCTCTTGTTTTTTCTTGTCCTGAATTTTCTGAGAATTTCATGAAAAAATATCTGAAAAAGATATTTTCTTTTTTAAAAATAAATTTAGAAAATTGAATATATATTTTTTGCCAATTGTCATTTAAGTATGCTTACTGTCTATGTCATTGTGGCAACCAAATTAAAATTATTTAAGTAATGCATTAATTCAATATTTATGAATCCCCTAAATTCCCTTCAGTTTTGGACTTTTCTTTGGCTGCCCGTGGCCAACCGTTGCCGTGCCGTTACACATTCCCATGTCAATTTCCAAAATTCTGGGCTGTCGTCATCGTCCAATGCGCTGTTTCAAAGGACCAGTGCAGGTGCGCCTACGATTGTTTTGAATATGGGTCAACGATTACTGTATTTGTTAGAAGGAAGAGATACTGTAATTGAAAATCTCCGGTACTTAGTTCCCGCTCAAATTTTAATCCAAAACCCGTGACCCGCGTCATAAACAAATTTTGAAGTTTTACGGGCTATAGAGAAAACCTTAATTATTTATTAAAAAAACTCTCAATTGGCGGTTTTTATAAAACGACCAGGCACCAACTGTATCCTCGAATCCCATTTTTACAACTACAGTATCACTCTTTGGGTAGCTAACAAAACGTCCTTTCTCACATATAAATTCGGTATTTTACATATTCTCTAATTGGATGTGCAATTTTGAAAAAATTTGGCCAAATCTTAAAAAAGTAAATGATCAAAAAATAGGTTTTACTTTTCTTTATAATATTTTTTCAAACCTTTTTCATTTTTAAAACCGATTAAATTTTCATATATTTCTATTTTAAATTTTGTTAAATCTTCTTATAATCATCTTATTGTTTTTTTTTCATAAATAAATTTTTAAAAATATTAAATAATTTTTAAAAATGCTATTGAATTGTGCCAAAATATAAAATTTTTGTTCATTAAGCAAAATTTAAAATTTATTATTCTATTACTGACCAGGGTTGTTCCGGGTTACCCGAAACCCGATACCCGAAACCCGGCCTTTTTCTCGACCCGAAACCCGACCCGATGATTTTGGGTCGGGTTTCGGGTCGAAATAAGCACTGGTAAGAAAGGGGTCTGGGTGAAAATTAGGTGGATAAGGAAATTGAGAATTTTTTTTGAAACGATTGTGTTCAATGGAATCGAAAATTTTGTATTTGTTTTTGTTCATTATTAGTAGGGTTGTAAATTTTATGGACTAAAAAACGTCAAATATGGACATAAAATATGGACTAAAAAAGCCCGAAATATGGACTAAAAAGCTCAAAAATGGCCAAATATGGACCAAAATATGGACAAAAACTGTCAAAATATGTGTTTTAAACCCTCAAAAATTCCAAAAAAAGTGTTTGTGTTCAATAATTGCTTAAATAAACTTAAAAAAACAATAAACAACCAAAAATGGATTTAAAACATAAAAATGCAAATTTTTTTTATTGTCGTCCATCGTATAAAAAATATTTCCAAGTTTGCCAAAATTTCAAAAAAATTCTTTTTTAAAAAAAGAAAAGTTCGCAAAAAATGGCAATGACGACGAAAACTCAAATTTTTCGGATTTTTTGGGGTCTAATTTTTTTAAAATTTCCAAAAAGTCCATCTTTAGGGGTGCATTTTTCGCTTTTCTTGCATTTTTTTTTGTGAAAATTTGCCAAAAACGGCCAAAATATTGACTAAAAAGACAAAAATGGCGAAATATGGATTTATTCCCGAAAACCCCCAAAATATGGATTTATATGGACTAAAAACCTTCAGCAAATCAAAAAATTTTAACGTAGAAATGCTATTTTTGAGCCCCTTTCTTCATAGCATATGCGCAGAAAAAATATGTTAATCCATATAATTTACAACCCTAATTATTAGGGATGTCAATTTTATGTAAATACATATTTTTTTCCTGGCTTCTCCATGCTCTAAATAGTAGGAAAAACACTTTCTTTTTTATGTTTGCAAACAAAAGTTGGGACTTTTATTTACATATTTTTACATATTTCGGGGTTTTATACATATTTGGTACATATTTTAGACTATTTCTTACATATTTTGATTTTTTTTTACATAATTTGCGGGTTTTTTACGGAAAATTTTTGGAAATCCTCAAAAAAAATCCAAAATTTTGGCAAATTTTTTATTTTTTTATACATATTTTGAGAATTTTTGAAAATTTTTAGAAATTTCTAGTGAAAAAATTAAAAAAAAAACTTTTTTTAAATGTACCCCTCCAAAAATAATTTTTTAAATGTTAAAAGGTGATTCTAAACATATTTAGGTCATTTTATGCCATTTTACGCCTATTTAACACTTTACGAAGGTTTTTTCCCAAAAAATAACCATTTAAAAAATTTTATTTACATATTTTCGTACATATTTTGGGTTTTTATACATATTTCTTACATATTTGGGGATTTTTTTTACATATTACATATTTTGACCAATTTTTGTACATATTTTTGACATCCCTATTCATTATTATCCTTTTTCTAAAGATATTTTGTATGAATTTCTTGAATTTAAGCAAAGCAAATGGCTGAAAAACCTGATTCCATTTGGTTTTATTTCCATCGTCCTATAAATGGCGCAATTCGCTGCAAATATTGTAGTGCCATTTGATTTTTAAACAAATTAAAAATTTGTCAATTGACCCGAAACCCGATACCCGAAACCCGAAACCGGCCTTTTTCTCGACCCGAAACCCGACCCGATGATTTTTCGGCCGACCCGACCCGAAACCCGACCCGATATTTTTCTCGACCCGGAACAACCCTGTTACTGACCACGTTCGAAATTGATGAAAAGATAAAATCACTTAAGAATGTTCTGTGAAAGTTTGGTCCGTTGTGCCAGGTCGCGCGGTGTTCAAATGGAGTTGCCAAAGCGGGGGATTGACCATTTTGATGATACATCACTGTGAGTTAAGGGTTAATTCACGGTCACTGTTTAGGGGGCAAATTCCGTTAATGATTCACACGGTAAATTAACGGTTCACGGGCTCAATTCCGATCGACTCACGTGGCATTTCACCGTCATTTTTCGCGCGATCATTTCACGCTCAATATTCATGGGGGCAATTCACGTCACATTTCACAGGATCATTATTGACGCTCATATTTTTTGGGTGTCAATTTTTCTGTCACGGATTTGCTCAGTTGTTTAAAAATGGCTTTTTTAATTGAATATGTTTTTAATAATTTTTTAAACTCAAATTAATATCATCTTTTTTCCAGTGAATTTGTCCGTGAGCAATTCAAATTGTTTTCAAAACATCTTGTCCGTTTTGTGATTTTCTTTGCGCCCGCGAAGGATGCGTCCCATGCCGGTGATGTACACCATACGTTCAAATTGCAAGGAATTAAACAGGGCAAGTCCAACTTTTTCCTCCTTATTGTAGTGATGTTCAAGACTCAAAATTTCCGAAAATTTAACTCAAAGAATATAGGAAGAAATTTTTCAATTTTACGGAATATAAATTAAAATTCCTACTCCATTCATTTGACTCCCGCCAAATGGCCGCATTAATCAAAAAAATAATGGCCAAACTGGGGCTTAATGATCAGGCGGAGAAGCTAAAAAAGCAAGGGAAAAAGCTCGTTGAAAATGCGAAAGAAATACAGGAAGCACAAGAAAGGCCCAATACGCCTTTCAAGGATAATGAATTATACTTAGAGGAATTAAAAAACCCAAAGTTTACTGCTGGAGAGGTTACACTTGAAGTAAGCCTAAAAATGTTTGACGGTGTCGGGTCCACTGATTTGCTTCCTTTTTCAGACTTTTAAACAAATTCATATGCTCATTTTAAAAAAAGACAACGAAGGGATGATTCCTGGAAAATTTCGACAAAAGAATGTGTGTGTAAAAAAAGGAGGAAAAATTGTGTATGTGGCGCCTGACTACAAAGGCTTGGATGAAATTGCCAAAGTTTTTTTGAAAAAATTAAACGAAGTTTTGGTAAATTAAATTGATAGTGCCTTATTTTCACATAAATTTTAAAATTATAATAAAAAATAGGGACCTAATATTTTTTTCAGTTGTGACTTTATTTTCCTTCTCCAATAAATTATAAATATTTAATTGGACTTCAACAAAACCCCTCGGACCGAACACGCTCTAACCGATTGGGCTGTAAAATATGTACATTTAAAATTATTTCTTGTGAAGAGCATTAATTAATTTATATTTTTTAATGATTTTTCGCAGATTCTTGTCTTTTGAAAACCGTTTTTTATTACTGTTTCACCGCCTTAGAAATTTCCACGATAATTAAAATGGCACTCTGATTTTGAGCAAACTAATTTCTTACTTTTTCTCCACAATTTTACAAATTTTTCTGTAATTACCTAGACGTAGCCGGACATTTTTAGCAAATTTTTGTATGAACAGTTATTAAAATTAAAAGTGAATTTAAAAAAACAAAAATTTTACCCCGATTTAGCCATTTTAGAGATCTTCCTACATATCACCTTGAATAATTGTAAAGTAGTATGAGCAACTAATATGATTACCACATTTTACTCAATTCGATCTCCTTTTTTCATTCGTTTCCCACTTATCGTCCCTTTCATTATCTAATTAATTAAATATGCAATTTACGGAAACATTCTAAAAATTGGTATTGTTTTTTTTGGTCTCTTCAAAAAACACAACAATGGAACAACCAGCGGGAAATGAAAGCAAAGTGCCGCGTAAGTGAATGTGAAAAATTGAAAATTTGGCAATTTCAGGGTCCTTTAAATAACAGTCAGCTATATCGATTAAGAAAAGGCCAAAAGCTTAACCAAAATTCCAACAAATAAAAAATATGGACAAAGATTTGGGTTTCATATGAAAAACCGATAAATTTTATATTTAAATTTGTATAAATGCTCGGTCAAACCAAAATGTGCCACCCACGGCGTTAATTGGTTATTAGCGCACTAATTACACCTGGTATTTCCAGCCCATGAAATTCGTGGTATTGCGCCGGTCGGAGTGCTGCTCAACGCATTTGAGCTGAATTTGAGTGCGGTGCCAGACAAAGTGTTCCGGCACGAGCTTCGCTTCGTAGCCGAGTACCCAAATACGAAATGGGGTCAAGCGGACATTCAGGAATTGACCCGTGAGCTTCGCAATGAGTGAGTCACTCATTAGCGGAGTGCCAATCTCAAACAGCAAAAATTTGCTTAGGCTGATTTTTATGGCGATTTTAAAATTCGATTTAAATTCATAATACCTAATAAAAAATAAATAAAATTTCGGCTCTTTTTTTGGGGGGGGGAGAGCGTGCAAAATCCGGTGATTCAATTCATCAATCGCATTTTTAAGCGGTGGTCAGCGTGTGCCGTTGGACAAGCAAACGCTGCAAGCCGAGGCGCAGCAGTTGTTCCCGCCGGCACTCGCCTTCGCCGCATCCAATGAGCAAATTGAGAAAATTGAGCCGACCAACCGTGGCAGTCAGCATATTTATAATTAATTAACGCATCATTAGCTTTTTTGTTTCTAAGCTCTTGTTTTTTCTTGTCCTGAATTTTCTGAGAATTTCATGAAAAAATATCTGAAAAAGATATTTTCTTTTTTAAAAATAAATTTAGAAAATTGAATATATATTTTTTGCCAATTGTCATTTAAGTACGCTTACTGTCTATGTCATTGTGGCAACCAAATTAAAATTATTTAAGTAATGCATTAATTCAATATTTATGAATCCCCTAAATTCCCTTCAGTTTTGGACTTTTCTTTGGCTGCCCGTGGCCAACCGTTGCCGTGCCGTTACACATTCCCATGTCAATTTCCAAAATTCTGGGCTGTCGTCATCGTCCAATGCGCTGTTTCAAAGGACCAGTGCAGGTGCGCCTACGATTGTTTTGAATATGGGTCAACGATTACTGTATTTGTTAGAAGGAAGAGATACTGTAATTGAAAATCTCCGGTACTTAGTTCCCGCTCAAATTTTAATCCAAAACCCGTGACCCGCGTCATAAACAAATTTTGAAGTTTTACGGGCTATAGAGAAAACCTTAATTATTTATTAAAAAAACTCTCAATTGGCGGTTTTATAAAACGACCAGGCACCAACTGTATCCTCGAATCCCATTTTTACAACTACAGTATCACTCTTTGGGTAGCTAACAAAACGTCCTTTCTCACATATAAATTCGGTATTTTACATATTCTCTAATTGGATGTGCAATTTTGAAAAAATTTGGCCAAATCTTAAAAAAGTAAATGATCAAAAAATAGGTTTTACTTTTCTTTATAATATTTTTTCAAACCTTTTTCATTTTTAAAACCGATTAAATTTTCATATATTTCTATTTTAAATTTTGTTAAATCTTCTTATAATCATCTTATTGTTTTTTTTTTTCATAAATAAATTTTTAAAAATATTAAATAATTTTTAAAAAATGCTATTGAATTGTGCCAAAATATAAAATTTTTGTTCATTAAGCAAAATTTAAAATTTATTATTCTATTACTGACCAGGGTTGTTCCGGGTTACCCGAAACCCGATACCCGAAACCCGGCCTTTTTCTCGACCCGAAACCCGACCCGATGATTTTGGGTCGGGTTTCGGGTCGAAATAAGCACTGGTAAGAAAGGGGTCTGGGTGAAAAATTAGGTGGATAAGGAAATTGAGAATTTTTTTTTGAAACGATTGTGTTCAATGGAATCGAAAATTTTGTATTTGTTTTGTTCATTATTAGTAGGGTTGTAAATTTTATGGACTAAAAAACGTCAAATATGGACATAAAATATGGACTAAAAAAGCCCGAAATATGGACTAAAAAGCTCAAAAATGGCCAAATATGGACCAAAATATGGACAAAAACTGTCAAAATATGTGTTTTAAACCCTCAAAAATTCCAAAAAAAGTGTTTGTGTTCAATAATTGCTTAAATAAACTTAAAAAAACAATAAACAACCAAAAATGGATTTAAAACATAAAAATGCAAATTTTTTTTATTGTCGTCCATCGTATAAAAAATATTTCCAAGTTTGCCAAAATTTCAAAAAAATTCTTTTTTAAAAAAAGAAAAGTTCGCAAAAAATGGCAATGACGACGAAAACTCAAATTTTTCGGTTTTTTGGGGTCTAATTTTTTTAAAATTTCCAAAAAGTCCATCTTTAGGGGTGCATTTTTCGCTTTTCTTGCATTTTTTTTTGTGAAAATTTGCCAAAAACGGCCAAAATATTGACTAAAAAGACAAAAATGGCGAAATATGGATTTATTCCCGAAAACCCCCAAAATATGGATTTATATGGACTAAAAACCTTCAGCAAATCAAAAAATTTTAACGTAGAAATGCTATTTTTGAGCCCCTTTCTTCATAGCATATGCGCAGAAAAAATATGTTAATCCATATAATTTACAACCCTAATTATTAGGGATGTCAATTTTATGTAAATACATATTTTTTTCCTGGCTTCTCCATGCTCTAAATAGTAGGAAAAACACTTTCTTTTTTATGTTTGCAAACAAAAGTTGGGACTTTTATTTACATATTTTTACATATTTCGGGGTTTTATACATATTTGGTACATATTTTAGACTATTTCTTACATATTTTGATTTTTTTTTACATAATTTGCGGGTTTTTTACGGAAAATTTTTGGAAATCCTCAAAAAAAATCCAAAATTTTGGCAAATTTTTTATTTTTTTATACATATTTTGAGAATTTTTGAAAATTTTTAGAAATTTCTAGTGAAAAAATTAAAAAAAAACTTTTTTTAAATGTACCCCTCCAAAAATAATTTTTTAAATGTTAAAAGGTGATTCTAAACATATTTAGGTCATTTTATGCCATTTTACGCCTATTTAACACTTTACGAAGGTTTTTTCCCAAAAAATAACCATTTAAAAAATTTTATTTACATATTTTCGTACATATTTTGGGTTTTTATACATATTTCTTACATATTTGGGGATTTTTTTTACATATTTAGGTACATATTTTGACCAATTTTTGTACATATTTTTGACATCCCTATTCATTATTATCCTTTTTCTAAAGATATTTTGTATGAATTTCTTGAATTTAAGCAAAGCAAATGGCTGAAAAACCTGATTCCATTTGGTTTTATTTCCATCGTCCTATAAATGGCGCAATTCGCTGCAAATATTGTAGTGCCATTTGATTTTTAAACAAATTAAAAATTTGTCAATTGACCCGAAACCCGATACCCGAAACCCGAAACCCGGCCTTTTTCTCGACCCGAAACCCGACCCGATGATTTTTCGGCCGACCCGACCCGAAACCCGACCCGATATTTTTCTCGACCCGGAACAACCCTGTTACTGACCACGTTCGAAATTGATGAAAAGATAAAATCACTTAAGAATGTTCTGTGAAAGTTTGGTCCGTTGTGCCAGGTCGCGCGGTGTTCAAATGGAGTTGCCAAAGCGGGGGATTGACCATTTTGATGATACATCACTGTGAGTTAAGGGTTAATTCACGGTCACTGTTTAGGGGGCAAATTCCGTTAATGATTCACACGGTAAATTAACGGTTCACGGGCTCAATTCCGATCGACTCACGTGGCATTTCACCGTCATTTTTCGCGCGATCATTTCACGCTCAATATTCATGGGGGCAATTCACGTCACATTTCACAGGATCATTATTGACGCTCATATTTTTTGGGTGTCAATTTTTCTGTCACGGATTTGCTCAGTTGTTTAAAAATGGGCTTTTTTAATTGAATATGTTTTTAATAATTTTTTAAACTCAAATTAATATCATCTTTTTTCCAGTGAATTTGTCCGTGAGCAATTCAAATTGTTTTCAAAACATCTTGTCCGTTTTGTGATTTTCTTTGCGCCCGCGAAGGATGCGTCCCATGCCGGTGATGTACACCATACGTTCAAATTGCAAGGAATTAAACAGGGCAAGTCCAACTTTTTCCTCCTTATTGTAGTGATGTTCAAGACTCAAAATTTCCGAAAATTTAACTCAAAGAATATAGGAAGAAATTTTTCAATTTTACGGAATATAAATTAAAATTCCTACTCCATTCATTTGACTCCCGCCAAATGGCCGCATTAATCAAAAAAATAATGGCCAAACTGGGGCTTAATGATCAGGCGGAGAAGCTAAAAAAGCAAGGGAAAAAGCTCGTTGAAAATGCGAAAGAAATACAGGAAGCACAAGAAAGGCCCAATACGCCTTTCAAGGATAATGAATTATACTTAGAGGAATTAAAAAACCCAAAGTTTACTGCTGGAGAGGTTACACTTGAAGTAAGCCTAAAAATGTTTGACGGTGTCGGGTCCACTGATTTGCTTCCTTTTTCAGACTTTTAAACAAATTCATATGCTCATTTTAAAAAAAGACAACGAAGGGATGATTCCTGGAAAATTTCGACAAAAGAATGTGTGTGTAAAAAAAGGAGGAAAAATTGTGTATGTGGCGCCTGACTACAAAGGCTTGGATGAAATTGCCAAAGTTTTTTTGAAAAAATTAAACGAAGTTTTGGTAAATTAAATTGATAGTGCCTTATTTTCACATAAATTTTAAAATTATAATAAAAAATAGGGACCTAATATTTTTTTCAATTTTCTGATCTTTTTCATTAAGTTTCAATTTTACGGCAAAAATTTGATTTGGAGAAGAAAAGTTCAAAAATAAATCAATTATCGGAGCAAAAAAAGATTTACTTCAAAAAGCATTGAAATAATTTTGATTAGAATTGTGTTTGTGAAATGTATAATAAATGAGTTTTTTTATTTTAAATTTGTTGAAGAATTTGTATGAATTTCGCTTTTTTTCTTTCAAGGTTAAAGCGCACTTTTATCACAATGGCAACGGCCGCAGCGCCAGATGCCTGATGAATCTGTGCCTTTTACGAATGAATTTGAAGCCAATTGTGTTTGACGAAACGTCTAGAAATGAGTACAACCGTGCATTGGAGGAAGATGACCATATTCAATTCGCGGCATTCATCGACAAGATTTGGAAAGCAAAAAGTAGGTACAGGGACGGCACGGAATTCCGCTTTCCGAGTTTTTTAGGGTCATAATTCCGTCAAAAAAAGTGTTTTTTTCAGAATTTATTTTGAAAAAATAAATTTGGTGTGAATTCTGTTTTATTTTGACTAGAGTTGAGCGGGACCGGACTTGCCGGGACCTGAGATGCCGGGACCGGGACCTCGATTTTTTCGGGACCGGGAACCGGGACCAACCGGTAATTTTTAAAAAAATTCAAAAAATTTTTAAAATTCAAATTTTAATTCATTTCAATTGAAAATAATACAAAAATAAATTTTTATTTTGTTTTTTATTTATAAAATCCAAATTAAAAGCTAAATAAATTAATAAAAACTTTCAAATCAAATTTTCAGTCTTATTTTGTACTGATTTTCTTAAAAAAATGATAAAAATGTGTCAATTAAACAAAACTATGAGGAATTATATTTTGTCGATAAGAAACCCATGAGTAGACAATAAGCAAATTCAAAATATTTTAATTTCTGTAGAGGGATTGAACCAGGGGAAAGAAGAAGGGAAAGTCAAGGGACTAGCACTAGGCCATTTGCAAATTTAATTTTTTTTCCTTTCACTCTAATTTTTATCACTAATTTTTCACTCAGACCCCCATTCTTACCAGTGCTTGTTTTTCCCGGTTCCCGGTCCCGCTCAACTCTAATTTTGACAAATGAATGACTTAAAAAACTTCTTATTTTTCTTAGAAAGACCAAAAATCGTAAAATTTAACAAACTTTTACAATTAAATTAGTTAAATTTTTGAATTTTTAATAATCCTTTGCATTCAAAACTATAATTTTTAATTCATCAGGAATTTTCATAATGCAAATGTTTCAGACGCAGCGAAAAATAAACATTGACTAACTGAGAATCATTCGGTATAAAACCAACACCTTAATTTTCCAAGACTTTTTTTATAAAATAATAAAAAAGTTATGCAAATAAAATTTAAATATCTTAATTTAGATTTTTTGTCCAGAACTTTTTTTTCAAGAAATGGGAAAATTAGTCTGTTTTTTCTTGATAAAATGACCTTTTTTAACAATTCTTTTTCATAAAAACATTTGAAACAGTCGGGCCTATGTAATATTAAAATGGGTTGTAAAAAGTAAGTCCGTATTTTATAAGGGCATTTTTTGCCAAATTTCCAAAAATGGTAAAAACCTTTACAATTAATTCGCTGATGCCTTCATGATTTTTTGTGCATTTTTGCCATTTTGTACAAATGTTTAATCTCATAAATAAAATGACGAAACAAACAAAAATGAAATGAAAAAATGGGCAAAAATAATTGGATGAGGAGGGGGAAGAAAACGCACTTTTAAAATGGCTAATTGAATTTAAATTGACCAATGATCAGCAGAGACGAAAATTAACATTAAAGAATAAAGAAAAGATTTGGAATGTAAGAGAGGGGCAATTAATTAATTAATTAGTTTTAGCAGAATGGTGCTCAAAAATGTTGAGGGAACAGCAAAAAAGCAAAAGACGTTTCTTTGGTGTGCCATTGGCTTAAACTTCGGATACAAAACTGTTCGTTGTGCGCGTACTGCGCCTGAATTAGTGAATTAATTTGCTGTCCATCTGGTCAATTAATTCTCCTACAGATGGGAAAATGACATTTGCCGCTTCATTGGGTCGGCCGTCGCCAAATTTTCCACCCGAATTTGTTAATGGAAATTTCTGAGCTGCGTGAACTCCTTCCGCCGCCCAAATTTGTCGCGCTGGCATTTTGGCACTGCGCATAATTTGCGATGGCGCCGGAGACGGCGAAAAAGGCGGCATTGTTATAAAATGGTACCAAGTTAATTAGCCAAACAAATTTCGATCATTTTGTGCCCACTTTCTTCTGTGATCCATGTAACCCAACGGCGGAGGCTTTGGTGGAATTTGTGTGCCGCAAGGTAACGGGGAAAGATTGGCACATTCTCTTTGACGCCAAAAGTTGTTTTTGTCGACGAATTGTGCGAGTATTACGATGGAAACTCTTTGAAGGAGTGCTTTTGGCGCTAAACATTTTTTGGGCTTTTTATTTTTATTATTTTGCTTTTGGCCTTTTTCCTAATCACTTCTTTTTGTATCTGATGGTGGGCTTAACGCACAGAATGCATTTGGCCAGCGAAATGCTCAAAGCATTTTGGGGAGCAGCGAACAAAAAGAGAAAACAGAAATGGGTAGAAGTCGGAGGAGGACGAAGACGAAGAGGAGAGGCCGCGGCACGAAGGAGGACAGAAGGAACGGGTCGCAGGTGTTCTGCAAGTTCAGCCAATTCAAAAGGACAGAGCGACGGACGCACCCGCGGATTCATTTGACGTTTGAAAGTCTCGTAAAGATTCTGGTCAAAGATGCAACCGAATCGGTGTTCCATCTGAGCCAAGCCCCCGGGGTTAAAGTGAATGGCATGGTCGAGAAGGACAACGGTGGAATTGGGCAGCTTGGAAAGGTACGGAGAGACGAGCAAAACAAACAGCGACACCTCCACCAGCGCAAACAGAAGGCCGAGCAGAAGGAACACCTAGGGATTTGTAAGGATTGGGCCAGAGTTTAATTGGAATGCCAAATTGGCATTTTGCAATGGCATTTTGGAGTATAAAACTGAATTCAGTAAATCACCCAAAAAGGACGCGGATGAGGCCCCTTGAGGTTTCGGCACTGAAGTAAAAGAAGGCAGCGATGGCGAAGATGAGCAGGGAACAGAGGTCGGCCAGCAGAAAGGCCCACATCAGCGATTTGTACTGAAACGGCGGCGAAATGCCAATTTGGGGGACGAACAATCGGTACTGAACCAAAAATGACAAAAAACAAACAAATATTACAATATAAGTAAGTTTTTACCCAAATAATCGACGGGTTCTTCGTAAATGGTTCTATCCCTTAGGGCGTATTTGAAAATGAAAACGGGGGAGAAAAGAATGGCCATGCTGACGGCGATCACGAACAGAATGCCAATAGATTCGCGTACATTTCCCATTTGATTTTTTTGCTGTGTGAGGGAATGCAAAATCAGTCTCACAACTTTTTTTACGCCCCGCGGGGGAATTGGCGGCGACGGATCGCCGGATGGGCCACCGAACGCACTTAGCATTAATTAAGAGAGAGAATGTTCAGTCTTGAATATATACAAAAGTTAGCCGAAACAAAGGCACTAATTAGAAAGAAAAATGCCAAAAAAGAGGAGAATTAAAAATCGAAAATTGAAGCCGAGGAAAAGAAGTGACCTTAAGCTTTAAAAGGGAAGATAATTTATTATTATATGAAATCAAAAGATTTGTTTATACATGAGATTGTGAACATTCTTCAACGGAATGACCGCACTTCGGAGGGGCCGTCTCTTGCGCGGATTCTGAGTCTGGCAAAAGCAAAGATTGAATAGACAAACGAGTTGGACACAAAATTGTTTTTTGTATGGAAGTGTGTCTCTAATTACACCTTACAAACAATTAGTCTTCTGTCGAATCGCCGAACTCCACACAACGGGTGGATGAAATTAACAATACAATTTTTAGACACCGGAATTCCGTCGAAATTTTGGTAACCCATAAAAAACATTTTTTGTAAGGAACAATCAAAATAAAATGTGTTTTTAAATATGACTCCCTTTGCAATAATTACAAAATCAGATTCTAAAAAAATTGCAATAGAAACTGTCTCAACAAAACCTAAAATATCTTTTTAAATTTTGGTGTTTCATGTGCATTTACTCGTCAAAACGCTCACCTTTGGTTCATTTCCTCCCCATTTGCCTCATCAAAATGAGAGAATTCGTCTCCGCCGCTCACGAAAGAGGGCGACTGCACACTTTCGCTGCTCTGTCGCCCGAAGTTGGCCCATTCTGCGACTTCCTCCTCCTCCCCAACAAAGTTGACCAGCTCAACTTTGCCCACCGCGTTGTTATGGCAATTATCTTCAATTAAAGAGTTCGTCCCTTTCCGTTCCGTTCCTTTTCCCTTTGGCACTGCCCACCGCTTTTGCTCCGATTCGCCATGCCGTGCTCCTCATCCTTTGGGCTCGCTTCGTCCATACTTTCCGACTCGCCCAGCCCATTGCTCTCCTTTTGTTGGTCGACCAATGCTTTTTCCTCCCCATTTTCAACTATTAGCAGATCTGTCGTTTGTATTGTCTTTTTATTAGTTAATTCCCATTTACCTTTACATTTTGATATTTATTTGTTGCTTGCTGCTTGCTTATGGTCGGTTTGAATCCGCATTACATTTTCCCAAGTTGACGAAAATAACCAATCATATCCAACAAATCTTGATCATTTTCAATCACAATTTTGTCGTCTTAAATTTGAGAAAATCTGTTCATTTCTGAGTTTCGCCAATCTCTGTCGACCAATATAACAAATTGAGCCATTGAATGCCGGGACGCGTTTTTGCAATTCGAGAAAAAGTGCGCAGAAATCCAATGAGACCAGCTCAAATCGTCTGAAGTGACTATCGTTAAGCCATTTTATTTGAACAAACATTGACGATAAATTGCTAAATAAAAAAGGAAAATATTCCTTTTTCTGCTGATGCATTTGAAACATTTCGCCATAATTGTTTAATTTTTTCAAAATTATGCCGATTTCGATCTTTTTTTGGTTGATTGATGCCACATAATTGGAGATGCCTGTCCTTTAATTTTCAAGTAAAAAGCAGTAAAGCCATCTAAAAAAGGAATTTGTATTTCGTTTCAAAGACTTCAAGACCTTTCTTTGAATTTCCCCGTAAAATGTTCCTCGTGTGTTAATGGATGTAATGAGTTTTGTGCCGCCTCTTTCGTGGGCTTCAACTTCAGTCGATGGAAACAACATTTTTCAACACGTGCAGTGCGAATTTGCCATGGTTAAATTTATTGGCATTTTGTTTGAATTCCCCCCAATTTCTCGAAGAAAATGAACTCAACAATTTGCTTGCCATTTTGCATCGCGTGCTAAACTCTCTGCTCGATGACTCAATGCGTTCCAATCGCGTGCTTTTGGAGGGAGTGGAAACGCGAGAAATCAGCGACTTTTTCTTGATGTTCGAGAAACTGATTTGGCACGGTTTTCGGACTTTTTGTAAAATTAAAATTTGAAACTGAGGCAAAAATGTAACATTTATGCATTGCAGCTTCTTTGTTGGCCAAAAAGAGGCCCGAGGCGCAACTTTGGAATTTAATTGGGCAGACAAACGAAGGAAAGGGCGAAATTGGCAATTTATACGAAAGCGTAAATGAGATGAGCAATTTGAGGTGTGATTGGAAGAAATGGTTTTTATTGGCTATTGAGATAACAAAATTCAGTTCTCCGCTCGCCAAAATGAGCACCTTTTGGCGTTTAGCATTGGTGCAGAAACGGCTGTCCGATTATTTCAATGCGATTTGTGAATTCAATGGGAAAAAGTAAGTTTTGGATGGGAATGATCAGTTTCAAAGGCCGGGAGGAAATTTCAAAGCAAAATGAAAGAACAAAGATCACTTTCTTTGATTTTACTTAGCCACATTAAACCACCCGCCAAAGACAAACATTAGTAAAACCTTAATTTATACCTAAAGGGCCTTCATTGTTTGAATAATTAGGAACCATTAAATTTTGGCCATTTCGGCCCGGCATGGCTAAGATGTCTGCTGATCACTTGTGCTTTACTCTTTGAAGAAATTCCGCATTTTTAGCCCTTTTTACGACCATTTGGCTTTTATGTGCTGCGACAGTTGCTGTGCCTTTTTTGTTTTGGCTTTGAATGCTTTCGATTTGTCCATTGAAAATGTCCATGGAAGTATAATCTTTCTCTTTTACATCTCAATACTGCTAATGGCACTTTTTTTTCATTTGAGGAGCAAATAAATTCGTTCGAATTGTCCCCTTATCTCCGTCTGCCCACCCTTCCCGGCCATGTGCCAAATTCGGCCAAGGAATTATTCGCCAATGAAAGTGCCGGAGCTGGAGATGCTTCTATCAGTGGCCATTATTGAAAAGATAGTGAATTTTAACAATGGCCCAACTGGTATAAAATCTGCCTTTATTTTCCTGGTGCTGCTTGGTAAACTTCGTGTTTTTGTGCCCCAAAAATTCCAAAGTTTTAGTCGGATTTTGCATTATCTTTTTAACAAAATCCACGCATTTTTGAGTCGCCGGGGAATTTAAAAAGAAGTGTTCTACCACACTTTGCCATTATTTTGTAATTGTTTGAATAATTTTATATATTTTCCAAATTTGAGAGCCGACGACAACGCCATCGGCACAATGAGGCCCCAACAATTGTCGGCTGCATCAGCCTAACCGAGGTGTACCTGTAGCAGAACCTGATCGGCGAATTGCCCAGCACCGTCGGGGATTTGAAGGCATGTTTTGGTCAGGCCCGTATCAAGAAAAAATTTCGGGGAGGACATCCGAAGTAAATAAAATAGTTTTTAAAATCACACACAGACATTTCTAGGGGATTTTTGTTGATTGATCACGAATCTGGCATCAATTTTACTAATTTTGAGCCCCGGACCCGAATCCGAACAAAAGTAAAAAATTAATTTTTCACCAAAATGCACTTTTATTTTACATAGAATCTGAATTGAATTCAGGTCCGGGGTTCAAATTGGTCGAATTTTATTTTACATAGAATCTGAATTGAATTCAGGTCCGGGGTTCGAAATTGGTCGAAATGGGTATCAGATTCGTGATCAGCGACCCCGAAAAGCCCATAGAAAATTTTTTAAACTACCAAAATTTAATGGGCAAATTTTTTTAATCAAAAATTTTTTGTAATTGCATTTATTAAAAAATTTCCGGCGGCACCTAATTCGGCATCGCCGAACCCCAATTTTAACTTTTATTTTTCAAAATGTAACCATTATGGCAAAAATAATTCATTTTTGCTTAAAAAGACTATAATTTCGTGCTTTTTTGTTCCACCGGTGCTTAAAATTTTGAAAAATAACTGGAGAAACAATATGACCCAAAGAGCAAAGAAAAGGCCTTCGGATTCGAACCCGTAATTTTTTTTTTTTGATATTGACCTGGTTTTGGGAAAGTTATGTTGTACTATTACTTTCACATTTTTCCTTCATCCGTTCCTATTTTACAGACAAAAAAAAATGCTTTTTTAACTCTTAAAAAAAGGAGAATTTTCAAAAATTTTTGTCAGACGCCAAAACAAAACAAAAAAAAAATCCTTGGCAAGTAAATATTTGGAAATAAAATTCGAAAATTTCTTGCGTACTTAAAATACCACCATGCAAATTTCCCGGAAATCCAAACCCTCCCCCCCCCCCCCCCTCAAAAAATACATTTTCCATTTCCATCCGTCGCGTCGCGTCCTTTGCGCTCAGAAGCAACATATTTTTAATTCGTAATATCACTAGATTGTTTTTCTATTAGCTTACATAGTTTACAAAAAACTTTTGACAAAAAATGTTAGATAAACAAGGTTTTTTGGTTTATCTTGGTCACAATTTTTTTGAATCAACAAAAATTTCTGAATTTTGAAGGAGAAAGTTTTGGTAGAAATAAATGGAAATGGAATCAAAATTATTAAAGTTAAAAAATTTAAAAAAATATTATTTTGAATATTTCACAATATAATTTTCCCAGATGAATGCACTTTAAAATTCTGATAAATTGTACAATCATAGAGAATTATTTTGCTTCGGAATTTTCTCTGATGAGTAAGCATCCAGTAGGCCCTGTCAGCTGCCTTTCATCGAACACACTAAGAGAAATTTGATTTCATTTTTAATTCAGTTAACAGTTACCAATGTATTCGTAATATTTAATAAATAATTTTTAGTTAAAAATGAAATTATGTTTATTTAAAATTATTTTTGCTTTTTATCTCTTACCATATGCTTGCCTGTCTTTGGAATCATTGGAATCTCTTTTCGATTCGGAAGGTTTGTCGAATGAGATGTGTTAATTAATTAAGAAAGATCCATTTAAATTTTAATTTTTTGACCTTATTTCAAAAGTATTACGAATGGAAAAATAAAGTGCAAAATACATATTAAAATACGGAAACGCCCTAAAAACATGAAAACAAGAATTACTGAAAAATTCTAAATTTTTTGATCAACAATTTTTGATCAATTTTTTTTATCATTAGGGATGTCAATTTTATGTAAATACATATTTTTTCCTGGCTTCTCCATGCTCTAAATAGGCGGAAAACACTTTCTTTTTTGTGTTTGCGAACAAAAATCTGGACTTTTATTTACATATTCGGGGTTTTTATAGTTATTTTGGACTTTTTCATACATTTTTTTCTTACATATTTTGAGGATTTTTTACTGTTTTGGAAATTCTCAAAAAAATCCAAAATTTTGGCTATTGCTTATTTTTCATTTTTCTTTAATTTTTGAAAATTTATAGAATGGCTCGTGAAAAAATAAAAATTAACCAAAAATCAATTTTTCAAATACTTATCTGGTTCTACGCCTATTTAGCTAATTTTATGGCATTTTAGCAAAATTTGCAATTTTGAGCCATTTTTAATTAAACGATTTTGCACATAAAAACTTTGTTAAATAAATTGAAAATTAAAATTTTTGAATTAAAATATTCCTGTTTTTTGTGTTCCCATTTTTACAGTAGCCACAAATTGAGCACGACATGAGAAAATGACAAAACCGATGACAATGATTCAATTTTCATCCATGCACAAGAGGGACGGACATGAAATGAATTCATCGTAAATAATAAATATTAAAATTAAATTATAATATTTTATGAATTTAAAATAAAATTATAGCCAAAATGCAAGAAATGGTACAATTGCTGGGCCATGCACTTCGAGTCCATGTTGCGCTGAAAAAAAAAATTCACATACTTTTGTATGTACAAATTCACTAATGTAAAAAACATTCGATTTTGAGACAAATTCCTTTTGTTTTGCCAATTTTTTTAATGTTTTGTCATTAATTGCAGTGGAAAACAGAAAGAAGTAAAATTGTTTTTTCTGTGTTCTCTTTGGCAAAAATGGTTTAGCCAAAGACTCACAAATCAACGTCATTTCAAGTCGTTAAGAAATTCGTAATTTGAAAATTCCAAATTTAGCATTTTGGCAATTACAAATTTTTTGCGTTTTGTTCAAAAATTTTTTGTTCAAAAATTTATTTATTTTTAGTGCAATTTATTGGGCATTTTTTAATAATATTGGTTGATTGATTATAATTGTAAACATTTAGGCATCGTCTCGGCAACTGTTTGAACTTGGCCATATCCCTCATTTTTGGGAATCTGTTTGTTGTGCCGGGAAAATGCACAAATCACAAATTTGTAAAAAAAAATCTGTTGGTAATTTAGTTTATTTTTATTTTTTAGCAATGCTCACCATAGAATATCTTTTGTCACAACATGTTTGTTATGCCATGCAAGAAATTTAATGAGAATCTAAACATCATACAGTATCAATAATATTTTATTTTAATTAAAATTTCATATTGAACCTTTTTATTTTATACTCATTGTTTAATTAATAATTGTTATTGTTGTTGTTTGTTTGATTGTTGTTATTTTGGTTGTGACTTTCACAGCTTACAATTTTCGTGTTCTTTCATTCTTTTCCAACACTTCGTTATGATTTTATTCAATATTTTAAATTAATTACCACATTATTTGTTTAATTGTTAAAAGTAAAAAGAGCCAGAGAAAGTAAAGTATAATGATATTTTATTATATTTAAGATTCCAATTACATAAGCTGATTCCAAAATTGATTCGCGAATTTTTCTAATACTTCTCTTTATCTAATCTCCCTCTTTCTAATTTTTCTCTAATCTCTCTCACTCTCTCTCTCTTTTTCCACTCCCCCCCCCCTCCCTCTCATACATCTCTCCTTTTTCTTTCTCTTTTTCTCTCTGTCTCTCTCTCTTTTCTTTTTTTCTCCCTCCCCCTCATTTATCACTCCTTTCCGGTCTACCTCAGTTCGGCCCAGCACGTTTCGGCCCCAAATAAAACAATTAATTTTTCAAATAAAATTTCACGTAAAAATTAGCAAGCAAAATGACTTTTTTAAATTAATAGTGTTATTCTTATTTTTATATTTTTAATTTTAATTCGAACATAAATTTAAACTTTTTAAGATTTATTATGTACCGTATGCAACATCAAATTGACGCCAAAAGAAACAGGTCAACGCTACAACATGATGGCCATCTTTACAAATTTGCTAAGACAAGTACCGACGGGACGATTAAATTTTGGCGATGTGAGTTCAAAGACAGCGGTGTGGACAAGTTCAAAGGACGGATTTGGACTTCACTTCGAGATGAATTCATCCGCATGGCGACACCTCACACATGTGAACGGAATCCAAGTCACGTCGTTGCGCAAAAAGTCACGACTGCCATCAAAAGGCGTTCTGTTGAGAAAGCTCCCTCTGTAATTCGTGCGGTTTCTACTCAAAGCATTAGTTCGCCTGCACTTTCAGAAGTGCCGTCAAAAAAGGCAACAAATTTGGTAAATCTTTTCAATCATAAAATTTGTTAAAAGATCTTTCGCTTAGATGATAAACCGAGCAAGACATCTAGTAGATGCGCCACCAGCTGTGCCATTGAATCTTGAACAACTTCAAATACCGCAAAGTTACCAGTTTTACGAAAAAACGATGTACAAGAACGTTTTTTATTCTGCTAAGCTAACTTTTGATGCTGATCAAAAAAGTCTTTTACAGCAACTTGATCAGATCACTCCTTTATAGTGACCGGGACACCACAAAACACATTGAAAATCTGGGAAATTTCCGAAAAGAATCCCTAGAGGGTTGTGAAAATTTTTCTGTAAAATTTCAGTAGGACAGTCAGAAAGAGCAAAAATTCTCTACCAATTGCCTTTTAAATAGTGAGTCTACGACTAGAGAAAGGCAAATAATAATAGATCGACCAAATCAATTAATTATCAGTGTTTATTTTAATTTGAATGCATTTATTGATCAAATTCAATTTTATTTTTTTATTTTTGCATAAATTGGATTACATTACTGTGTAAGCTTATCTTTTACATTTAAAAAATAATTGACGAATTTTGTTTTTCTCCAAATTACATATAAAAATAATTAATGTAATAATTTGTTTTTGCTTTTGAAAAAATAATTTTTGAATTTAATTTAAAAAACGGAATTTTTCATCGAAGAAATGAAAAATAAAAAATGAAAAAAGCTTTCCGATATTATTCAATAATATAAACGTAAAAAATGTCTTGAACGAAAATTTAATTAAAAAAATTCCTGCACACGAAAAAGTGCTTAACACCTTTCCATTGTTTGACATTAAATCTTTGGCCTTAATTTTCATTTTATTTAAAAAATAGCAAAACTTTTTCGATATAAAAGCTACGAAAAAATCTTCAATTAAATATAAATTTTATTCAAAAATCATAAAAAAACTTAAAGCTTCGTTTCAATAAAATTTTAAAAAATGAAGAATTGCCCAATTATTCTCCCAATATTTTTGTGCCTTCTGCTGCTTTTCACATCACCACCATTCGCTGCCAGTCAAAATTTGTGCCAATGGGACAACGTCAACGGCAAATGTCAAAACTTTGGGTGCCCAAGCGGTTGCCCTTATAACACGGAAGCAGCGTGTGAGTGCGCTACACTTGAGGTTTCGGTTTTGATTTTTTGGCAATATTTAAAAAAAACTGGATTAAGGCCTAGGACCCGGTTTTTTTCTTTGGCACAAAACAAATTTTTTTTTAAAGCAAAAAAAAATTCACGAATGAACAGAGGCGGTTGCTGGCCTTTTTAAAAGCAATTTTATTTTTGAACATGTCTCGATTTAAATAAAATTGAAAATTTGCTCTAAGCATATAGAGAGTTAGTTATTTTTGAGAAAATTTTCAAAATTTTTCATTGTGTACTTTTCGATTTGCATAACTCGCATATTTCCTCTTGTCGAATGTTTTTTGTTTTGTTTCAGAAATATGAAAAATTTTTCAAAGTGAGTCTTATATTAAATTTTTTTTTAATTTTTTTAAAGAATTTCCTTTTTAATATTGTGCAAATTTCAGCATGACGTTTTGAATGCAAACCAATTAGCCTAGAAGCAGAAATAGAAACAAAGAAAAAGCTTGAAGGCGCGACATGATGAACATTATTTGTTAAAATAATTGATTATTTAATTGAAAAATGAATAAAATGGTGGAAAAAAACATTCAAATTTATGTAAATATGTTTTATTGTGAATAAATATTTAATCAAAAACAATTTTCAAGAATTTAAAAATATGTTTTTGACGAATAAATGGGTAAGCCGACAAAGGTCAGAAATTAACTACAGCTTATGGTTCCACAAATTAACACAAACTTGAAAATTTTAATTAAGTCAGCTAATATTGAAAAGCGTAGAATAATATTGACCAATTAAATACAAATTTTTACATTGTTTCATTCATTGTTCTCTTTTTAAAAAACAATATTAAATGCTCGAAATAAGTAATTGTTTCTCGATGAAATGTTAAATTGCTATAAAACAATTTTCCAAGACATTTGTTAGCAAATCAGTCAAGTCCTGGACTGATTCGAGAGTGTATGTCGAGACTAATTCGCATTGGCATTGTGCCGCATTAGGCTATTGAAATTGGCCTGTACAGTTTGAACTGTCATTGTTTGAGTTCCACGCCTCCGAAAACGGCACAAACATTTTCCGAATCATTTGCGCAAATTGCACACGCATGTCCATGCAGACGGCCAACAAAAAGAGCTGCAAAAATAATTTTGGACAATTGACGGGCGAATTAATTTAGTTTTTAATTAATGTTTTAACGGTGCTAGGTTGAACCAAAAAATATATTGTCAGTGTGGGCTAATTCGAAAATTTGTCTCAGTGTCAATAAAGTAATTAAATTTATAATTAGACGATTCAAATTTGGTGTCCAAAAATAACAAATTCTATGTCATGCAAAGAAACCTTTTTTCAATGCCGATGATGCTTACAGCATTTCATTAATTCATTTATTTATTTGTGTTTTTCAAGCAGTTCTCTCACAGCGGAATAAAACCGCAAAAAAAAAATCCGTTAAAAACAAAAAAATCGCACCCTAATGATATTTAATTAATTTTTAAATTTTTTTGATTCCAAATAATTAAATTGTAAATTGATTGCCTCGTCTGATATGTAAAACAACGATGTGAACGCATTGATTGGGTAATACAATTGTTGCAAGATTGGGTCGTAATTTGTACATATCGTCAACATCGTGTACCATGGCGTAATGGTGAGATTACCAAGTAACACAAAACATATGCCATGGATTTGGACAGCAATGCATAGCACAGTGATTCGCGCACTTTCCTTGTCCAAAGGATTTTGTGCCGTCGCCGCATCAGTGGCGGCATTATTCCAACGGCGCTTTTGTGCTTAAAATTTTAAAACCCTCCTGCTGGTACTGGTCTCATTTATGAAAAGGATGAGGAGGAATTATTACAAAAAAAAATTCTGAACTATTTAAATAAATGTTTATGAAAAAGCATGCCAAAAAATTTAAGAAAATATTGACCAAAAATGATAAATTTAGAGCAAAAAATTGAAAATTTCACTTCTAATTGAAATAAAAAACATGCAAAAAACTATTATTATTTATTGTTGCATTTCCATGGTTAAGCCCAACCGATTTCGGCAAGAATAATTTTAAATTTAGTTCTACAGGGCCAAAAAATTTCGAAAAATTGGATTTATTTTTTGTAATTAGGCCATAATCGAATATTTTTATGTTTAAAATTTTGTTGGATTTATTATTTAAATTTTTTTATTTTTCAAAAATTTGCAAATTCTCTATCTAAAATGAGATGTGCCAATCTTTTAGGAAATTAAATCCTTAATTAACCCTTAATCCATGCCAGACGAATTACAATTGCCAAATAAAAAAGACAAGTAACGAACAAATAAGAAGTGTTGAAGAAAACATCTTAAATATTTGGCGAAAAATTATCTTGAAACGCATATCATAAACTTACACTGATAAAATGGAATTGAAATGATGGATATCAGATGAATAATCACACATTGGACGAAAACTTTCCTTAAATTAAGAGTTGTTTCCAAAAAAAAAATTTCCATGAAATGCCGAAATTT
>CP049706.1:2876934-2977803 GCA_004148225.2 Heterodera glycines | reverse complement strand
GGATAAAAAATGGACTGAAATGTATAAATATATGGAAAATATGTATTCGGTGCCCTTACTGAAATTTTTACTGGATATAAAAATTCGAAAATAACTTCCGCAAAATTTTTCAAAACTTTGCACAACATTTCAGGATTCGGAATCCCGCAACGAAAAAAACAAAATTTTCGGAGCCGGAAATTTTATCCATTCCTTGTTTATATTCCGACTTTCAGAAAATTTTTAGGACTCGAAATTCTGATTTCCCTTTTCAGAAAAATTTTTGTGCCTCGGAGTGCTTGCAATCCCTGGTTTGTACCAAAAATGCCATTTTGGACTTGTAAAAAAGCAAATAATTCGGAATCCCCGGAACCGGTTATCCCCCAAGGTATGAATTGTTTATTTTGTTTACTTTTTGGTGATGTTTTGTGCATAATTGAATGGGAAGAGCACCGCATGTGCTCTGTTTGCCGCCATCACAACGTAATGCAAACGAATACAAACATTACCGTATTGCTGGCAATTTAATGCAATCGTTGCAAGAAAATCCAACACAACATTTGGCACAAAAAAATCCATTGATGGTAAGGAAATGATTAATGATAAAATGAACAATATTCCGGGAAAGAGCTAAACATAAAAAGGGTTAATTGTTGCAATTATTTTCTAAATTTACAATAAATTGTTTTAAATTAGAGTGGTACGGGACCAGATATTTTGGGCAAAACCGGGACCGGGATATTTTGGATTTAAAAACGGGACTTTTTGGATGGGAAAACCGGGAAAAAACTGGTCAAAACCATGACTTCGGTACTTAGTTGTACGTGTTTTTCAGTACCAGGTCCCGGTCCCGTACCACTCTATAAAAATTTTAAGAGTTTTTTATTTAGGTTTTAAAATTTGAAAATTTATTCCGATTTATTGAGAAAAAATTTTAGGTTTTATTGAAATGTTTTTTTAAATTTTTTACGAAACTCAATTGCACGAACTGCCACTATTGTACGAATTGCTTATTCACTCATTTTCGGGATGAGTCAATTTTTTTTTGTAGATAATTAAATTGTTTCAATAAATTTTCATTTAAGCAGGCGATCTTTTTTCATAAGTAAAAGTGCCAAATTTTATATTGCTACAAATGCTCACTTCAAGTTATCGAATTATGCCAATTTTTTTAAATTTGCTTCTTTTGAAAAAGCCGATTGACAATTTTTTATTTATCAATCAAAACTGGCACTTTAAGAAAACGCGGCGATTTAGCCCGAGTGATCATGACCAACTCTGATCAAATCAACCCCTGCCGATGAAAAACCATACCTTGCTGATCAGCATGTACAATGTCAGGCGTTCTCGAGCCAACCTGTACATTGGAAAAGCGCACAAAATCATAAATGCTATACAAATCAGAAAATTTGTGATCCGAAAGGCGTCGCGCACTTTCGACAGAGTTGACAACGAATTTATGATAGTGCAATTCATTTGCTGTTTTTTGACAAAAATTAGGTTAATAAATTTATTTGTTAAGTGTTCTCGGCGGCGCAAAACAGAACCTTAAATTACAATGAATTTCACAAAATGAGATGTTGAAAATTTGATGATTAGAAAACTATTTTTTTACACGCAGTCAATGCCCATTCTTTTTTTATAATCATGTACCACCAATTTAAAACAATATTTTTGTAATTTTTTAAAATTTTTGACTGCTGAATTTCATATTAAATCGATTAAATAAAAATACATATAAATATGAATTTAAAAATAAATAATCAGTTATTTTATATAGCATATATGAATGGATTTTATGTTCTCTTCACAATTGTAGGGAGGGGGGGGGGGGGAGGATTAGTAAAAGAAAATATTAATTATTTAATGAGCATTGTGTTGTGGCAAATTTGCTTGATTATTAAAACATATTTATTACTTAATGAGCATTGTGTGTGTGTGGCAAATTTGCGTGATGGCTTTATTTTTTAATTTTACAATGATTAAAAATACCTAAATTTCATTAAAATTCTCGTTAATACCAAGTGGCGTGTGTTTACTTACAATTAGTGATAAAATGCACTTCTTTATTAAATACATGGAAAGTTAATTAAGAATTTTTTAACGGAATAATAATGAAGAACTATGTCGAGAAATTTTCATGTTTTTTGGTGCGTTTGAGTTATAGGGATCAAATTTAAAAAATGGTGCAATACCAAGAATAAAGTGCTCTATTTTTCTGCCAAAGTTCAAAAATTTTTTGTTAAATTTCCCAAAAATGAATTGATTACTTAAATTGAATTTTCTACAGGTTTGAATAATTTACTTTCTCTCTGCCGCTTCGGCATTTTTTTCATTAACTGCAGGTCGGCCCAATACTTTTGATGAAGTGATTTTTGTATTGATGCTGTTGGATTACAATTGGTTGTTATTTCATTTCTGAAGTGTTGAACCTGTCGGTCGGCCACTCAACTTTTTGCTCACTTTCGAGAAAATCACTACATCAACTTTGAGCGGTGACTTTTGTAGGTGAAAGGAAAAGGAGAGACAAAAAGGGAAATTCGTATGGCTCCCGGTAAATTGGACACCGAAAATTGGACACCAATGGAAAAATGGACACCAGAAAATTGGACACTGTTGTAAATAAAAATGAAAATAAACAAAATAAATTACTAAACAAAAATTTTGGTTTGGCCTAAAAGATCTTTATCTTAATCTGCCATATGTTGTTTATAAGCGTAAATAATATGGAAATGAATTTGTTATTATTTTTGTAACTTCAGGAGAAGAAAAACATCATATCATTCATAAAGAAATAAGTTTTATTACTCATTTTTGGTTCATTTTTTGGCCCATTGATCAATCATCCCTCATTTAACCCATTTATTCTACTCAAATTTATTTTCACCTAATTCTTGATTTTTTTTTTAAAAAGGAAATCTTAGTGTCCAATTTTCCGGTGTCCAATTTTCCTTTAATGTCCAAAATTCCGGCGGTGTCCATTTTCCGCTTGGTGTCCAATTTTCTGGTGTCCAATTTTCTGGTGTCCAATTTTCCGGTGTCCAATTTACCGGTCCCCATTCGTATCGCATCCCTTCCTTATTTTCACCCCATCTTTAATCCATGAGACACAGAAGTGAAATTTGTCAACGTTTTTTAAAATGTATTATTTTGTGACGCACACTATTGTGCCTCTCATGCTTTAGAGAGAGCACATGTGTTGAATTTGTCAAAAAAGTTATTTGTTATTGTATTGTTGTGAGATGACCCATTCGGAGCGGGGAGGGAGGGGGTCGGGATCCGGATCCAACGGCCAGGTGGAGTGATGTGTGTATGGACAAAGGAAAAGCATATACAAGCACATTGGGGGAGGAGACAAAGGGAAGGACCGCCCCAGGCAAATTGTCATATGGCTATAAGCAAAGAAGAGGGAGAGAAGAAAAAGAGTAGAGACAATGAGAAAAAGAGTAAATGATTAGATATTAGTCAACCCTATTTGCCTCTCATCCGTGTGACACAGGGGTGAAATTTGTCAAAGTTTTTTAAAATGTATTGTTTTGCGATGCATACTATTGTAGCTGTCATGTTTTAGAGATAGCACATGTGCTGAATTTGTCAAATCGAATTGTTTGTTATTGTGCATTATTAACGTGTGAATAAATTTTGCAGGATTTTATTTATTACAAGTAATAATGAATTTACGAAATAATCAATTAGTTTAATTCATTTGTCTTTTGCCCTCCCTTTTTGCCAGAAATCAAATATTTTGTTGCCAGAAATTTTGCCAATTTGAAAATAATCCAAGCAAATATTCCCAACAGTGCCGCAATGGACAGAATGATGTCGACGCTATAATAGGCCAATGTGCCGAGCTCTTCTTCCCAGGGCAAGTTCAACTCGTTCAGGTCGGGGAATTCGGCCGCGAATTCCACCCAACGGATGAACTTTTCCTTGGACCCAAAAGGGGTCGAAGCGAACTTTTGTTTCAATAATTTGACATTTTGGCTATAAGAGGGGTCATTTAGCACCTGCAAAGCAATTAAACTCATTAAGGTATAATTAGCTGGTGATAATTAGCCTTGTCAAGTCCATCGGCAAGCAGCTGTTCGGCCCCCTCCCCGTTGAGTTGGCCAACATCCAATTGGACAGCAATGCCTTTCACACGTGCCATAATAGCATTGTACAGTTGGTCGGCAAGCAGCGGAATGGCATAAATTGGCTAAAAAGAAAATTTCTACGAGGATAATTAATATAGTGCACTTTTTACTAATTTATATAAATATTAACAAATTTGGCTCTAGTCCAATTACGTGTCCATTAAGTGACCATCCTAAATTTCTTGGCATATAATTTTTTCTTACTTGTCCATTGTCCAGTGTTATTTTAAAAATTTCAGCGCCGGGGAACAAAAACAAGAATTTCTAGCCGTTTATCGTCAAAAAAAAACTGCTTTTGCCATTTTTAGGTCTAAATTTCAAAAAAAAAACAGCTAAAATGGTGACCCGTCGGTGCCGATAGGAGCCGACATGTAACATTTTTGAAATTTTAGTGCTTTTTGTTGTTAAAATTAAAAAAAAAATTCTTCGTAACAACGAAAGCGCAATGTTTCTGGAATTTCGAAAATACAAGAAAATAACATGTTAATATTAAGAAAAAGTATGCAATAGAAATCAGGAATTCACCATTTTCGTGTATATTCAAGACAATTTATTTTTGTCTGTTAAACATTTATTCCGCAATTCGCTAAATAAAAAATTTTTGTAGACTTTGAGCATTCGTTTGATACCAAGAATTTAGGTATTGACCGAATATGAAAAAATTTAAAGCCTCCGAAATTAAGGGTAATTAATTTTAGTGAACTTATTACTAAGTGATCAATGATTAACTGAATTTTCAAACTTTTTCGTTTTTTAACTCACTTAGCAACGATTTTTGGTCCATCCATTTGACCGGGTTCACATTTTTGTACTTGGCAAACACTTTGGCATCTTCATCAGACAATTCAACTTTCCATATAAATTCATAGTACGGAAAGCGGGCAAATGCTTCCAAAAATGCCATTTTCATTTTCATTTCCCTTTTCATTGAGTTAATATCGGCAAAAGTGCCGAAGGAAACGATCACTGTGCCATCCCTGGAATTGTCCACGATCGCTTTAAAACAAAAAATTTGTTTTGTTTTTTTTTGTACTTTTTTATGAAATATTTTTAAATAAAAGTATTTTAGTTTTTTAATAATTTCATAAAAATACTTTTTTTTCTTATGATTTTTAAAATTGAATATATGAAAACATTGAAATTATCGAAATAGACCTTCTCTATTTTCTAAATTATAATTAACCAAATTGATTAAATTAATTAATTAAATGCCTTCCCCCTTTGTTGGCACATTCACTCATTTGTCACGTAACTGCTCAGCGTTGGGATGCCAAAGGGACGGACAACCGTTTGATACAACGGCACCGCTAAAGTGCCAAGTTTTGTTTTGGCGCCAATCCGATGGAAAAGTGCCGAGGGACACTGGTTGTATTCGGCAAGTACAACATCAAATTGTTCTTTAGCCTATAGACTTGATCTACCGGCAAAATCTTCCACAATTTATTTCCCGGCCCAAGTAACCATTATTTAAAAAACAAAAACCTAAATTTTTTACGAAATTGCTACTGTATAAACAGGCTTCGAATTGCGGAGATTGAAGAATAATTACTAAATTATTTATCAATAAAAATGAGAAAATGCAATATTTGATTCGGTAAAAATACCTTAATTATATTTCACACATGTTAATTTTTTTCAGTAAATTACCGAAATAATAATTTGAGACTCCGTTTAAGAATAAATATCTGTGCCGAACTCTGATGATGTCGTCAATTTTTTGATGAATTACCGGTTTTGTGCCGATTACTAAATCAATCATTTTACTGTTTCTGTCAATTCATCGGATTTAGACAAATATGTTAATAATTTGAAATTATTGAAAAATTTATTGCAAAATTTTGACAAACGGAGTTTAATTGTGCATTGATTGTTTAAATTAATTAACATAATTAATATTAAATTTAAATAATTAAAAAGAGAATTTTTTTATTCGTTTAATTTTAAAAATGGTATAAAAATCCGATGAAATTAATTAAAAAAAATATTATTTTCACTTTTCCTTCTTTGCCCATTTTGCACTTTTCTTTTTTTTGCTTTGTATTTGCCGGTGTTCAATATTCAAAAAATCATTTTTGTATTCGTTAATTTTAATTAAAAAATTTTTGAAATGCCTATAGAAATTTTCGTTCCTTCGTTGTTCAATTTAAATTTCAAAATATATTGCTTATTCATCATTTTTAATTTATAATTAAAAATATGAAAATCCGTCTCGTATTAAGCGGTGAAAAAATAAAACTATTTTATTTTTCATTGAAAAACTGGGCCTTCCTAACCATTGGGGAGTTAGTGAAAATTTTAACTTTTAAATGTTTTTATGTTTGATTTTGATCCCATGAAGCCCTAAATACTGTGAAATGTGAGCATTCATCCGAAATCATTAAAAAAGCAAAACAACCAAGCACTTTTTCCGATAAGACAAGCTTTCATGTGCCATTTTAAAGATGCCCTTAAAAAAGCATTTCTTTACTGAGTTTTTTGTTGCGACGGCTTTTCGTCATTTGAATAAATTTTGAAATAAAATTTAGTTTTTTAATTTTCCAAACCAAATAAATAACTTGGCGCTACTTGCAAAGAGGGCCTTTTTGAAATTATCAAAAAGCAAAAACAAAAGGGGGACCCTTTTGTTTGCAAAATTTTTTAATATTTAGTCATGAAAAATTATTCCCTGGGGTTCTTTGGGTCCAAGACCTCGAATTAGATGTCAGATTCATGATCAGCGACCTCTAAAACCCTCGGATAACAAATTTTCATGGATTTTTATCTCAAAAAAATTTTGCAAAACAAAAGGGTCCCCCCTTTTGTTTTTGATAGAATTCAAAAAGGCCCTCTTTGCAAGTAGCGCCAATAACTTGGTATTTTCTAATCAAATTTTTGAGAATTTTTTAAAATTTTCTAGTATAATAAAGACCGAATAAATAACAAAATTATTATTTTTTAAAATTTTATCTTTATCTTCCAACCAAATTTGGGATTTTTCCAATTAAATTTTTGAGAATTTTCACAAAATTTTCCAGCGAAACACTTTTCCATTCCATCCCAATCACTTCTAATTGATCAAACAAATATAATTTAAACAATCAAAATGTCCAAACAATTTCTGCTGTTGGCTTTGCTGCTTTTATTGCTGCCATTGGACACTTTGCAAGAATGCGTTTGGAACGATGAAATTACGCTGTGTGTTGGGCTTTGTTCAACAGGATGCGGACAATTAAGTCAAGCAAACTGTGCTTGTGCAAAGGTTTTTTTGGAATTTTGGCAATTTTTAATATTTTTTAATTAAAATCATTTTTTATTTATGAATTTAAAGCATTCCTCAAGGGAGGAAGTCCACGGCACCTTCGTCTCCGCCGCTCACGAAAGAGGGCGACTGCACACTTTCGCTGCTCTGTCGCCCGAAGTTGGCCCATTCTGCGACTTCCTCCTCCTCCCCAACAAAGTTGACCAGCTCAACTTTGCCCACCGCGTTGTTATGGCAATTATCTTCAATTAAAGAGTTCGTCCCTTTCCGGTCCGTTCCTTTTCCCTTTGGCACTGCCCACCGCTTTTGCTCCGATTCGCCATGCCGTGCTCCTCATCCTTTGGGCTCGCTTCGTCCATACTTTCCGACTCGCCCAGCCCATTGCTCTCCTTTTGTTGGTCGACCAATGCTTTTTCCTCCCCATTTTCAACTATTAGCAGATCTGTCGTTTGTATTGTCTTTTTATTAGTTAATTCCCATTTACCTTTACATTTTGATATTTATTTGTTGCTTGCTGCTTGCTTATGGTCGGTTTGAATCCGCATTACATTTTCCCAAGTTGACGAAAATAACCAATCATATCCAACAAATCTTGATCATTTTCAATCACAATTTCGTCGTCTTAAATTTGAGAAAATCTGTTCATTTCTGAATTTCGCCAATCTCTGTCGACCAATATAACAAATTGAGCCATTGAATGCCGGGACGCGTTTTTGCAATTCGAGAAAAAGTGCGCAGAAATCCAATGAGACCAGCTCAAATCGTCTGAAGTGACTATCGTTAAGCCATTTTATTTGAACAAACATTGACGATAAATTGCTAAATAAAAAAGGAAAATATTCCTTTTTCTGCTGATGCATTTGAAACATTTCGCCATAATTGTTTAATTTTTTCAAAATTATGCCGATTTCGATCTTTTTTTGGTTGATTGATGCCACATAATTGGAGATGCCTGTCCTTTAATTTTCAAGTAAAAAGCAGTAAAGCCATCTAAAAAGGAATTTGTATTTCGTTTCAAAGACTTCAAGACCTTTCTTTGAATTTCCCCGTAAAATGTTCCTCGTGTGTTAATGGATGTAATGAGTTTTGTGCCGCCTCTTTCGTGGGCTTCAACTTCAGTCGATGGAAACAACATTTTTCAACACGTGCAGTGCGAATTTGCCATGGTTAAATTTATTGGCATTTTGTTTGAATTCCCCCCAATTTCTCGAAGAAAATGAACTCAACAATTTGCTTGCCATTTTGCATCGCGTGCTAAACTCTCTGCTCGATGACTCAATGCGTTCCAATCGCGTGCTTTTGGAGGGAGTGGAAACGCGAGAAATCAGCGACTTTTTCGTGATGTTCGAGAAAGTGATTTGGCACGGTTTTCGGACTTTTTGTAAAATTAAAATTTGAAACTGAGGCAAAAATGTAACATTTATGCATTGCAGCTTCTTTGTTGGCCAAAAAGAGGCCCGAGGCGCAACTTTGGAATTTAATTGGGCAGACAAACGAAGGAAAGGGCGAAATTGGCAATTTATACGAAAGCGTAAATGAGATGAGCAATTTGAGGTGTGATTGGAAGAAATGGTTTTTATTGGCTATTGAGATAACAAAATTCAGTTCTCCGCTCGCCAAAATGAGCACCTTTTGGCGTTTAGCATTGGTGCAGAAACGGCTGTCCGATTATTTCAATGCGATTTGTGAATTCAATGGGAAAAAGTAAGTTTTGGATGGGAATGATCA
Source organism: Heterodera glycines (assembly GCA_004148225.2). Lineage (NCBI taxonomy): Eukaryota > Metazoa > Nematoda > Chromadorea > Rhabditida > Heteroderidae > Heterodera > Heterodera glycines. The sequence continues at coordinate 2,968,722 of CP049706.1, read as the reverse complement.
GTTTCAAAGGCCGGGAGGAAATTTCAAAGCAAAATGAAAGAACAAAGATCACTTTCTTTGATTTTACTTAGCCACATTAAACCACCCGCCAAAGACAAACATTAGTAAAACCTTAATTTATACTAAAGGGCCTTCATTGTTTGAATAATTAGGAACCATTAAATTTTGGCCATTTCGGCCCGGCATGGCTAAGATGTCTGCTGATCACTTGTGCTTTACTCTTTGAAGAAATTCCGCATTTTTAGCCCTTTTTACGACCATTTGGCTTTTATGTGCTGCGACAGTTGCTGTGCTTTTTTGTTTTGGCTTTGAATGCTTAAAATCTGCCTTTATTTTCCTGGTGCTGCTTGGTAAACTTCGTGTTTTTGTGCCCCAAAAATTCCAAAGTTTTAGTCGGATTTTGCATTATCTTTTTAACAAAATCCACGCATTTTTGAGTCGCCGGGGAATTTAAAAAGAAGTGTTCTACCACACTTTGCCATTATTTTGTAATTGTTTGAATAATTTTATATATTTTCCAAATTTGAGAGCCGACGACAACACCATCGGCACAATGGGCCCCAACAATTGTCGGCTGCATCAGCCTAACCGAGGTGTACCTGTAGCAGAACCTGATCGGCGAATTGCCCAGCACCGTCGGGGATTTGAAGGCATGTTTTGGTCAGGCCCGTATCAAGAAAAAATTTCGGGGAGGACATCCGAAGTAAAAGGAAAAGGAGGGAGGATGAAGAGGAAGATAACGAAGGAAAAGGAGGGAGGATGAAAAGGAGAGAAAGAAGGAGGGATGGAGGGGAAGAGAAGGAGGGATGAAGAGGAAGAGAACGAAGGAAACGGAGGGAGGATGAAAAGTAGACAAGTAAGGAGGGGAAGAGAAGGAGGCATGGAGGGGAAGAGAAGGAGGGATGAAGAGGAAGAGAACGAAGGAAAAGGAGTGAGAATGAAAATGAGAGAAGGAAGAAAAAGGAAGAGAAGTAAGGAAAGGAGGGAGGAGGAAGAGAATGAATGAAGAAGAGGAAGGGAAGGAGGAAAAGGAGGGAGGATGAAAAGGAGAGAAGGAAAGATGGAGGGGAAGAAAAGGAGGGATGGAGGGGTAGAGAAGGAGGGATGAAGAGGAAGAGAACGAAGGAAAAGGAGGGAGGATGAAGAGGAAGAGAACGAAGGAAAAGGAGGGAGGATGAAGAGGAAGAGAACGAAGGAAAAGGAGGGAGGATGAAGAGGAAGAGAAGGAAGGAAAGGAGGGAGGAGGAAGAGAACGAAGGAAAAGAAGGGAGGATGAAGAGGAAGAGAACGAAGGAAAAGGAGGGAGGAGGAAGAGGAAGAGAACGAAGGAAAAGGAGGGAGGATGAAGAGGAAGAGAAGGAAGGAAAGGAGGGAGGATGAAGAAGAATGAAGGAAAAAGGAGGGAGGATGAAAAGTAGAGAAGGATGGAGGGAAGAGAAAGAGGGATGGAGAGGAAGAGAATGAATGAAGAAGAAGAAGGGAAGGAAGGAAAAGGAGGGAGGATGAAGAGGAATAGAACGAAGGAAAAGGAGGGAGGATGAAAAGTAGAGAAGTAAGGATGGAGGGAAGAGAAAGAGGGATGGAGAGGAAGAGAATGAATGAAGAAGAGGAAGGGAAGGAAGGAAAAGGAGGGAGGATGAAATGAGAGAAGGAAGGATGGAGGGAAGAGAAAGAGGGATGGAGAGGAAGAGAATGAATGAAGAAGAGGAAGGGAAGGAAGGAAAAGGAGGGAGGATGAAAAGGAGAGGAGGACGGATGGGCGGGAGAAAAACTGTCTATAAACAGTTAATTTATTTACAATATTTTTAAGTTTTAAAATTTTAAAACGCATCAATCAGAGTTTGACTATTTCGGCTAATTCTGATTTTATGGCCCGAAGTCGATCAAAAATTCAGTATTCATTTTCATAAAAATTCACATTTATTAATGAACCGATGTCAACAAAGGCGAATCAACACTATAAAATTTAATGTTTAATATTCCATTTATTTTTCTTTCCTTTTTTCATCTCCCTCTCAGTTCACCATCATTTCATGCATCTGAAATCATGTACTTTATATAAATTTCAAATTCAATATTCCGATTAATTTAATTAAAATATTCCAAGATCTTGAATGCGAAAGTACAAAAATTCTAAAATTTATCTAGGTTGATTTTAATAAAATACCTATACAAGTTGTTTTATTTTCAGCATTCAAGACAGGGATTGTGAGAATGCTTAGTTCATTTGAGACGAAACCAACTTTTGGATTTCCATATTTTGTCAATAAATGATGCAAATTGAAAGTGATCATCACACGTTAACGCTTCATTATAGTCATTTCTGGTAGTGCTATCAAGCACAAGTGGTTCGAGATTCATTTTTAAAAAACAAATATTCATAATACAACGAGCACTTCTTCCATTCCCATTATCGAAAAAATGCGCTTTTACCTGGTAAAAAACCGAAATTTTAAGTCGGAATTTTATGAAAATTTAGCATTTTTCGAGTGGTTTGATAGTAAACCTCGGAAGAATACAGAAAATAATACAGGTATATACTGAGTTTCTCAGGTTAGAAAACGTTAAAATTAAAAATTCCACTTACAAACATATAATGCGCCCATGCTGCTAGAGTTGGACCGTCCTCCTTTGGATTATTGATTTCTTTAAAACCGGCATTTAATTTTTTTTTAAATTGCGTTGCAATTGCATCCAAGGTTTTGTGATCCGGTGCCACGTACACAACTTCATTCCCACGCATCACGCAAACATTTCCTTTTCGGAATTGTCCTGGCACCATCCCCTCCTTATCAGTAGTATAGGGTCGCAGGGGCAGGGGTCTGGGACCCCTGCCCCTGCAATCTATCGCAGGGGTCTGGGGACCCCTGTCCCTGTAATTTAAAGCAGTTTTGCTTATAATCAACGGACAGGGGCCGGCCAGACCCCTGCCCTTGTCCTATTAAACCCCTACCCCTTATCCTAATTAATTGCCCCCTACCCATGACCCTGCAATAGCAAAGAAAAAAACAATGCTGCTGTAGCCTTTGCTAAAGTAAAATTGGGAAAGGGGCGGATAAATCGAAGCGGCGGCGGCGCTTTTTTGGAGGGATAAAGCGCCGGGGGGAAGGCAAATCGCTTTGTGTTGGACAGCAAAGGGATGGAGAGGAAGGAACAGGGGAGGCGGCAAAAAGGGCGGAATGAATTATTGAGAGCGGGAACGGGGGGGCGAAAATGGACGGACTGGTGAGAGGGGGAGGGAAAGGACGGGGAGGGAAAGATGATCGGCGGAGCGAATTAGGAGAGCGGAAAGGGGGGGGCGAAAATGGACGGACTGGTGAGAGGAAGGGAAAGGGGGAGGGAAAGGACGGGGAGTGAAAAATGATCGGCGGAGCGAATTTAGGAGAGAAAGAAGGGGGGCGCGTGACGAAAATGGACGGACTGGCGAGAGGAAGGGAAAGGGGGGGAGGGAAAGGACGGGGAGTGAAAGATGATCGGCGGAGCGAATTTAGGAGAGAAAGAAGGGGGCGCGGGACGAAAATGGACGGACTGGCGAGAGGAAGGGAAAGGGGGAGGGGGGAGGGAAAGGACGGGGAGTGAAAGATGATCGGCGGAGCGAATTTAGGAGAGAAAGAAGGGGGGGGCGCGGGACGAAAATGGACGGACTGGCGAGAGGAAGGGAAAGGGGGGAGGGAAAGGACGGGGAGTGAAAGATGATCGGCGGAGCGAATTTAGGAGAGAAAGAAGGGGGGGGGCGGGACGAAAATGGACGGACTGGCGAGAGGAAGGGAAAGGGGGGAGGGAAAGGACGGGGAGTGAAAGATGATCGGCGGAGCGAATTTAGGAGAGAAAGAAGAGGGGGGGCGCGTGACGAAAATGGACGGACTGGTGAGAGGAAGGGAAAGGGGGGGGGGAGGGAAAGGACGGGGAGTGAAAGATGATCGGCGGAGCGAATTTAGGAGAGAAAGAAGGGGGCGCGGGACGAAAAGAGTGCTCTTATATGGTGCCAAAAAGAAAACAACAAATAAAGTTGGTCAAATAAAAAATACAAAATGAATATCGTAATAAAAAAAATGAATAAAAATAAATCAATCAAATGTTAAAAATTCACAGGTGATAAAAATATAGTGTAAATATGGCAACATGGAAAATCCTACTCAGAACTCATTGCTTTTAGTAAACCCCTGAATTCCTTTGCCTTATTAATTTGCACCGCTACCACTGGAAGGTTATTCCAGCTTTTTACTATTCTATTGAAAAAATTATTTTGAGTTTTGGCCGTGTGGCGCTTTACTCGCAAAAGTAAAGGCCTCCTGGGCCTTTCCGAGAAAAAGAAACTTTTTTCAGCATCGAGGCTGGTGAACCCTTTTATAATTTTAAAAGCTGTTGTTAAATCATTGATTTTTCTTCTTTCTTCTAATTTGTGTAAATCAGTGATTTTTAGTCTTTCCTTATATTTTTTGTACAAAAAACCACATTTTCTAAATGCTTTTCTTGTGAAAAATTTTTGAACCCGTTCAATTTTGTCAATGTCTTTTTTTAAATTTGGGTTCCACACTTCGGTAGCGTATTCTAATTGAGGTCGGACAAAAGTTTTATAAGCTGTTGTTAGAGTCTTTATTTCCCTGGTTTTTAAGACTTTTAAAATCTGGAAAACTCTAAGATAAGCGTTTCGTACAATTTTGTTAATATTTTCTGAAAAATTCAGTTTCGAGTCAATTAAAATGCCTAGGTCACGAACATTATCCGATTCTGAAATCTTTTTTGAGTTAATTAAATAATCTTTTTTCATATTATTTTTCCCTAAATAAAGAACAAAACATTTCCCAGTTGAAATTTCTAACCCATTTATTTTTGACCATTTTTCCAAAGCTTCAATTGCTTTATCTAAATGATTTGTTTTATCATCATTTTCATGGGTATAATATAATTTAACATCATCGGCATACATTTTTATGCCAACTGATGATGCTTCATTTGCAATAAAGGACGGCAGATCATTTATAAAAATTAAAAAGAGTAATGGCCCTAAGACACTTCCCTGGGGCACTCCCGAAAATATGCTGAAACTTTCTGACAATACTTCGCCGATTTTAACCTTAAAACTCCGATTTTTTAAAAAGTTAGTTAAAAATTTATAAATTTTTCCTTCAATTCCAATCTTTTTGATTTTTTGAAGTAATAAATCAATTGGAACTGAATCAAACGCCTTGACAAAATCAATATAGATAATGTCAATTTGCTGATTCATTTGTATAGAATTATATATATCGTCCATCATTTTTAATATTTGGGTTGTAGTCGACCTATTTTTTAAAAACCCAAATTGTTCTTTATCAAAAAATCTTATACCGTTCAGAAATTCTAAAATTTTGCTACTTAAAATTCGTTCAAAAACTCTACAGACAGTGCTGGTTAATGACACCGGCCTGTAATTTAATGGATCAGTTTTTTCGCCTTTTTTGAAAATTGGTACCACTAATGATGTTCGCCATATTTCCGGAATTTGACCGGAATCCAAAGCAAGTCGAAATATGTCAGCTAATATTTTTGTAATTGGCTCAGCACAATTTTTTAATAAAATGTAAGGAATGTTATCCGGTGAAGTGGAATTTCGCCTGGGGAGCTTTCTTAATATATTCCAAATTATGCCAGCATTTAATTCAATATCCGAAAGTTTAGTCTTATTTTGTGCTGATTGAGTCAGTGAACCATTAACAACTGAATTTTCTAAAAAAGATTTTTGAAATATTTCTGCTAATATTTCGCATTTTTGCTCATTACTGGAAAACATATTTCCAGCACTATCAATTAACGTAGGGATTTCGTTGACTTTTGATAATTTATTTCGAATAAATTTGTTAACTGAATTTTGCCCCTGGGAAATAATTTTTGACTCTTGTTCATTTCTTAATTTGTGCAATTGTTTTTTCATTTCCCTAGAAATAATTTTGTAATTTAAAATGATTTCACTTTTTTCAGGAAATTTTCTTACAAGCTTATGTAACCGTAATTTCTCTGAAAATAAATCTCTTATTTTTTGAGGATACGATTGTTTTATTATCGATTTTAGAGGCCTATTGGGTATAAAAGTATCATATAATTTCAGCACTTTATTTAAGAATTCTTTATATTTTTGTTCCACGGTGTACACTGAGTTTATTGATAAATCAATTCGATTTTCAAATATTGCCCGACTTAATTTCAAAAAATTAATATTTTTAAAATCTCTTCTATAAACATTAGAATTATTACGGCTGAATTTTTCTTTTATTTTAACTCCGACCATTTTATGATCGGAAGTTGAAAAATGTTCCAATACAATTAATTCATTAATTAATTCCGATTCATTAGTCATTACTAAGTCTAAAATCGTATTTTCTCTGGTCGGTTCTTTAACATGTTGTTTCAATTGTCTTTGGTTCATAAACTCAATCAGCATATTTGACATAGGATCATTTATATGTTTTACCTTATTTTCATCCCATAAAATGTTTGGGATGTTAAAATCCCCACAGTATATGATATTTTCGGAATCGCTTTGATCCGAAATAAATTTGAGTAGCTTTTTTGTATTGTGAACGTTACAATTTGGTGGACGATATATATTTAAAATTTGTATTGGCTTTTTGAAAAGTAATTTAATGTGTATAATTTCGCTTTGGACTTTTGTCCCTGAGAAAAGTGTCTGGTAAGGGATCATTGTTTTTATTAGGATTGCCGATCCTCCGCCCTTTTTTTCAGTTCGGTTTGCATAAACAATTTGGTATTGACCATTTATTGTAAGTTCCGCGTCTACCGTATTTCTGGAGTTTAACCAGGTCTCATTGATTAGAATTATTGAAGGGTCATATTTTTGGGTTATATGTTCTAAGTCAGCTATTTTATTTGATATTGATCGGGCATTTATTAAAAGGCAGGAAATCCAGGGATTATTTTTTATAGTTTTTACAATTTGTTTCGTTGGTTTGCTCGCGTGTCCCTAGCGAGTTCTGAGCGGATGGGGGTTTTTCAGGGACCTGATCTCCAAATCGACCACATAATACTTATATTCACCAGCGGCAATATTGGCCTTGTAGGCTTGTTGCCGAAGGGAGTATAAAATTTTGAGTTCGTTTTGGGTCATGTCCCTGCGGACTTTGATAAATTGTGGCAAATTGGGGAATTTTTTCAAAGCGTTACGGAAATTAAAAATAAATTTGTCACGCGAATATTTGTCAGAAAATGGAACTTTCAAAATTCGGTCTTTTTTTACCCCTCCATCTGTTAGCTGCGTCCTCGGGTGGCGATGAATGTCCGGTGTCAGTTTGTCTTTTACGCCGCATTCATCAGCAATTTGCTCCACCAATGCCCGTTCGTCCATTGCCTCCGGCAATTTTTCGATGACTGCTCGGTTCGCCTTCTCCTTCAGCTGCTCAGAGTTGATGATCGCCTCGGTGATCATCCGCGATACGAGGCCGGTGCCAGCAAAAGTCGGCGGTTGACCCCATTGGACTGTGCCGTTGTTGGAGATGGGAACGGACGAAGAGTGGGAGGCGTGATGGGGGTCAGCAAATCGATTTCCACACCGATTCTCGCCCTCAACAAGTTGCTGCACCAAATTTTCCAACTTTTCGAGCCGTTGGATAATTGAGTTAAGGGCAGGATTCCCTGACCCCTCAAGCAATTTTTCGAGTCGTTCGAGACGAGCGATGACTTCGTCTTCATCATTTTGGTTTGGAGAATTTTGCCGTCGTTTTTTTGTCATTTTTGGAGAATGTGAAAATTGGAGAATGTGAAAATTGGAGAATGTGAATGATAAAATAAATCAATTTTAATCAGATTCTTTAAAATAATATGAATTTTATTTTATTATCGATTTTTCCTTGTTATAATACTGAAAAATTGGATTTTTTCAATTTTCAATCATTTTAAAATGATTTCTTTAATTATTAAATATTTTTCCTCTTAATTGGCGATTATCTTTGATTTATTTTTTTAATGTTGTTTATATAAATGGTGCTAATTGATTAGTAAATTTAAATTTATCTGTGAATAAAAATAAATAAATAAATTTTCATATAGGAGAAAACAAATTTAGTTAAACTTCGCATTTGTTAATGATTTTTATTTAAAAATAATTGGCCAAATCCATAATAATTTTGTAAGGTATATGAATGAATGAATTAATATTTGCTTTCATTTAATTAATTTTTGATTTTAATTTTATTCATCTTCGTGTTTTAAATTTAAAACTTTTATTTTTTAATTCCATGATGTGTTTCCCTCTCGAATTTAATTCATAGTGCCGAATAATTTATTGTATTTAAGTTATATTGAAATTTTTCTAACTCTTCTTTATTCGATGAAATACCCTTATCATTTGTTCAAAATCTATTAACAAATTGTCTTAATTTCAAAGTTTAGCGTCTGTCGAAAATTTAATTTCATTTCAGATATTTTATTTTAAATTGAGTTCCAATAAAATAAATCATGTTTTGACATTTTTTAACCGAAGGGTCACCAATTTCTTTAAAATTTTCAAATCTTGAGGTAATAATCAGAAATTTTTATCGAAATCTATTAAAAAACTATTTTTTGAAAATAAATATTCATGGACTTTATAATTTATTTTAGAAGGATTTTTATATTGTTTTATGACTTCTTCTAAAGAAATTAATATTACAATAATTTGGAAAAATAAAAATATTTGATCATTATTATTGAAAAATTTTATTTCTTATAATGTTGTAAAATCATTATTGCCTTCTTTATAATAATTTATGTGTTTGAATGTTATTTTATTATTTTATTGCGTTTGTTAAAAAGATATTCACGACAAATAAGAAAATATATCCAATTTTCATATTAATTAATAATTAGTATTAATATTTATTGTTTAAAAATTAAAGTTTGTTACCAGGTATTTAAATAATTCATTAATTAATTTTGGGTTCGTCTTAGAAATAGGTTGTCATTTCGAAAATTAATGAATGCTTAATCTCTCGTCGGGTCATTCATTTAATTGTGCACTTCCATAAAAAATATTAAATATTAAAGCGGAATTTTTTTTTTTTGATTTTAACTCTAAATTAATGCTTTAGTATTTTTTACTTGCTTTTATATGCAATTTATGAGAACTTACGTATAATCCTTCATTAATCTTAAGACAATTAATTTTTTTTAGTATTTCTTATATTCAAGGCTTTATTTTATTATTAAATAATAATTTTTTTTTGTTGAATTAACTCAAAATTCTTCTTTTGAGAAATATGCTCTTAAGGATTGAGATTTCAATTATTTATTTGATTCCATATTTTGCTTTTTTATTAACATTGCTTTTATCGACCTTAAATCTAATTTTTAATATAATTTATTTTAATGTTTATTAAATGATTCTTTTTTAATTTATGCTTTTTTCAATTTTACATTTATTTTTTAAAAATATTTATTAATTGGGAATAACTAATTTCAATTATTTTAAATAAATATTCTTTATTAAAATGCATTTAATTATTATAAATAATAAATTTTATATTATTAAATCATTCTGAGTCATACGCATTTTAAGAAAAAAAGTTAATAAATATTACACTTTCAAAAAAATAGCATATATTTAACCTAATTTATTTTTTTCAACATTAAACTGTTAAGTTTTGTAGTGTAATAAAGAAAATTTATTTTATAACAAATTGAAATTGTACATATTAAAATACGCATTGTTCTTGAAATAAATATTATATTTGTTTAAATTATTTGTTTATTTTTAATTTTTGTTATTTATTTAACTTCATAAATTAATTTTCCCTCAAATATTTTCTATCTTGTTGGTACGCCTACTTCATATATAATCACTATTCCTGGCAGTATTAGATTAATTTTACTAAATAAACAAAAAAAAATTTCTTTAACTTTAATTAACTATTTTGAAAATATTCAACTGGAATATTGGTATATAAATTATTTATAAATAATAAAGATATTATTTTTTAAAATATTAATTTCAATATTTTCAAAAAAGAAAAATATTAATTCATTGCTAATTTTGAGATTAATTTTTATACATTGTTGTGAAGTTCTATTTTCAAAACCAATAAAAAATGGAAATTTATAAATCAATACAGGTCAGCTAATCATGGTCCATGTCTTTATTTTTTTGATTATGTTTTCGTTTTTTTAATAATAAATCATTTATAATGAAATTATAATTACAAAAGGTTGGCTTTTTTAATTAAATAAGTATTTAAATAATTTTATGAATTAGCAATTTTATTTTTTGGTTCCTCTTTATAATAATTATATGGCTAGAAAGAAACTTTTTTTTTTCATCAGAACATCTATTGTAAAATAATGAAATTATTATTTTTAAAGATTTTTTGTTCCAAGTTATTCAATTGTTTTAAATTTAAATTAATTAATAATTTTTAACATTAAATGCATAGGATCTCTAAATTTATTTAACAACTGAAATAAATCATCACCTTTTATTCAAAAAGAAAAAATTAGTGGAAAAATAGTGAGGAAGCGTTAAAAAAGGGCATATTACTTTTAGTGCCGTAATTCGAACAAATATTCCAAAGAATGTAAAATTTGGTAATAATATTGCATGCAAATAGCTTTGACAAGTAAAAATATTTATGATTTATAAAGTGCATAGTTAGTTATATCTAATATAACAGTTTTTATATTATATTTAAGAACGATTATAATTTTAATTATTACTTTCTTTATATATTTTTTAAATTTATGTTTTCGAATTAAATTTTCCTTCTTATATTTTATAATTTTTTTTTGTTGTTGTTTTTTTTCAAATCCAATTGTAATTTTGACCCCTGGTCGAAAAATTTAGATGAATAATTTATTAACGATTTTTAATGGAAAAATCAAACAAAAAGGTAAAATTTTGCTTTTATTTATGTGTAAAAGAATAATTTTTTTAATTGAAATTTTTAAATTAAGAAATTTAACAAGGAAAAATAATAATTTTAGAGGATAAATTTTTGAGAAAGTTTTCCTATTCTAGGGGGGTATTTTTTTGATTTTATTGCATTTTTGATAATATTTTTCCGAAAATCCTCAAATAGGAAACAAACATGCCGAAATTGGTATAAAAATTGTACAAAGGTAATTAGTAGACTCACAAATAGGTAGAGGTAGTATAGTAATATAAAAGTCATCGTTGATGCCCTTAATTGCTGACACATTTATTTATTAATAATATTACAGTAAAATAAATTACATTTAATCATGTTGTGCATTTTTTAATTCGTTAAAAATAATACATCTATTCTGATTAAAATTAAATTTTTTACCTTTTTAGTAAAATATTTGTTTAGTATCAACTTTTAGAATTTTTTTTATGATTAATAAGAATAAATTAGGTGTTTTAAAAGATAATTAATTATTTTCATTATTTCTTGAACTTTATAAAAATAAATTCTTATTTCAAAATAGATATTTTTAATAAAAAAATTTTGCATTTTCATTTTATTATGCGAAGTTTTTCGGACTTATTACAGTCATATTTGATATACATTCAATTGCCAGTTTTTATTTAAATTGTATAAGCTTTAACTAGAAATTTCATTCAAGAGTATTTGTGAGTTTTTTTTTAGACAAAAGTAATGGACAATTAAGCGGATTTTTATTCATTATATTTTATTAGCATTCTATTGTGCACTAAGACTATCTATTATCTACATCCGCTTCTGAGAAATTTAACATTTATTCATCATAAAATGTAAATTTTAATTTAGAAATATGAGATCTGTAAAACATTTCATTTTACACTGTATTACACAATGCGTTTGTTGCTAAAATTAATATTTCTATTTTTCTATAATTAGGAATCATGGAATTGAAACCTTTGATAAATATTTAAAAATCAAATAAAACTGACATATTATTTATTGATAAAAAATCATAGGAAAAGTTAGATAATTGATTTTGCACCTTTTTTTGTCCATCGCGGCATTTTTTTTGTGTGTTTTTTGTGTCCGGAAAGAAAATCTCAAATGTAATTTTTCAAGAATAATTATCATTCCATTTTTTCAATTTTCATATTTTTTTACTTTTTTAACCTATAAAGAAGTTTTGGATTTAGGTCGAAAAAATAATGAATTATTATTTAGTTTAGGAAAATCACATAACCAAACAGGTACCCGAAGATTTAACTGTTATCTTATATTTCGACAATTCCTTTTATCAGATTAATTTTTCATTTTGTTTTAAATTAAATTTTATAAAGTTATACATATTAAAATTATTAACTTTAATTGTTCTAATTTTTTCTGGCCTCACATTTCAATTTAATAATAAGCAAATAAATTAAAATTAAAATATTAATTTATTTTTATTTTTTTAATTTGAGTTATTTAAATTAAACGTATAAATTATGCTTCCCTTTAATACTTCCAATCTTGTGCAAGTTTCCTGTAATCCGCCGTATTATGAGGCACAATTAAAATAAAAATCTTGAGTTTAATTGAATGCATTTTTTGTTTTAACGCATTAATCATTCATAATTTATATGAATGAATTTAATAATTAATATATTAATGTTTTTGTAAACTTTGATCATAATAACTTTATATGTTTTTTTACTATAAAATTTTAATAAATAAAATTCCTTTATTTTATGCTTCTTTATTTTTTTACACATTTATTTTTTTTATGTAAAGTACAGACTCATGTTAAATTTAATTTTTAAAAGAATTTATAAATATTTATTGTTTGATAATTTACTGCTTTATATACATTTAAACAGTTAATCTTTATGATTTGCTGCTTCTTCTTAACGAAGCTTTGTTATTTTAGTTATAAATATTTCTATTAAGCTTTTATAATTTATTTAATCAACCTGCAAAAATTATATGTTCTATAGGTGAAGATTTTCATCATCCAGTTGAATGGTTTTTAGAATTTTTATGCTATTTTTAAAAAATATTTTCATTTCGATTCAATAAACAAAGATTTTAAGTTTTGAATTATGGGTTTTAATTTCATTTTTATAAAATAATTCATTTTCACAGATTTATATAATTTGAAACAATCCAATTTTTATTCCTTCAATTTTATTAAAATATATCATTCATTTTTTCAAGTTTTCAAAGAATCAGGTTTTTCAAAATTTCACTAATGTGCGCAATTTAAACATAAAAAATTAAACTAAAATTATTTTTTTTATGTGAATGTTAACAAGCCCGTAGCCAGGAAAAATTTTCGGGGGGGGGAAAGGGAGGATTGGCCGACATTTGCGGCGCTGACATTTGCGGCGCTGACACTTGCGGCGCAGACATTTGCGGCGCCCAGTCAAAGCGACACTTGCGGCGCAGACACTTGCGGCGAGGACATTTGCGGCGCCGACACTTGCGGCGCGACACTTGCGGCGCCGACACTTGCGGCGCCCAGTCAAAAGGACACTTGCGGCGCCGACACTTGCGGCGCCCAGTCAAAAGGACATTTGCGGCGGCGCAAAATTCAAAGACCCCAAAAATATTTCAACAATTTATTTCCATTAAAAACATTGATAATGACTCTCTCAGTCCCATTCTTCAAAGCCTTTCATCCCTAGGCGATATTGCAATTAATTTTATTTGAGAAATGATGAAGCGATCCGACGATTAGTCATCGATTTTGACCATAAGGAAAACAAAAACCAAGCTGATATAATTAATCACATTCATGCGTTGCAATATCGCCTAGGGATGAAAGGCTTTGAAGAATGGGACTGAGAGAGTCATTATCAATGTTTTTAATGAAAATAAATTGTTGAAATATTTTTGGGGTCGTTGAATTTTGCGCCGCCGCAAATGTCCTTTTGACTGGGCGCCGCAAGTGTCGGCGCCGCAAGTGTCCTTTTGACTGGGCGCCGGAAGTGTCGGCGCCGCAAGTGTCGTCGCCGCAAGTGTCGGCGCCGCAAGTGTCACGCCGCAAATGTCTGCGCCGCAAGTGTCGTTTTGACTGAGCGCCGCAACTGTCTGCGCCGCAAGTGTCAGCGCCGCAAATGTCAGCGCCGCAAATGTCGCATCACCAAAGGGAGGGGTCCGGTCCGAAGACCTTTTTTTTTTGCAAATTTATCCATAATTTTTTTTTTGCTGAATAAAATTGATAAAAGTTGTTTACGATCTGCAAATAACTGCAATTTTCCACTTGTAGACTTTTCTATTGTTTGGTCGTCGGCGGCGGCTGCTTAAAAAAAACTTTTTCCCGCTGCTGGATAAAAACTCCACTTTTTCACTAAAAAAGGACCCAATTTTGGCCGTTTTACGGAAAATTTGAGTGCTATTTGTTACGAAAATTGTCTATAAAATTTTTAAATTTTCGTTTGGGGGGGGAATTCGAAAAATTTTCCATTATTTGCTGGAAAGGGGGGGGGGGGGGGGGGGAATTCCCCCCCCCCCTCCCCCCCGGCTACGGGCCTGAATGTTAATATTTATTGCAATGATTGGACCATTTCTATTAATTTATTCGTTGTTATTTTATATTACTTTTAATGTGTGAATTATAAATTCATAATTTTAATCCTTAATTTACTTTAAATATTATTATTAAATTAATTTTTAATATTTCGTCGATTAATAGTTGGAACACTAATCTTGCTTCACTGGGTTTTACTAGAGGATATTGCTTTCCATGAATATGTCTCTTAGTTCTTTGGCAATTTAGTGAGACATATTTTTCAAAATTTATCAAATTTTCCATATTTATAGTCTATATTAATCAAATAATGCTTTTGGTAAACTTTGCTAATAACTAACTTGATAAGTTTTTTTCGTAAAAATCTTACAAAATTGAAAAGAAAATCCTTATTTTTATTATTTATTTCTTAGTTAATGTTATTATTATTTTTTGTTTTTTTTATTCCATTAACCAATATTTTTTTTATTAAAAAATAACATTCAAAATTACAAATTTATAGAAATATATGGCTATCTCTCTATTGACAAGATAATTAAATGTAATAAGAATAATCATGTGATTATTTTCCATTTTATTCATTTATTATTTTTAATTTAAATATTTTTTTTAATATTACGAAGCAATTTTATATTCTTTTATTGCTATTTAATAGCCTTAATTTCTCAAAATTAACAGAAAAATTTAAAATAGGTCGTAATTAAAGTTGAATTTTGGTTCACTCCGATAGGCGCTGTTTAATACTTAAATTTCTTTAAATAATTATTATATCAATTGCATTTTTATTAGATTGATTAATATTTGAACTCCAATTTGTTGTAGTGTCGTTTTAGGTGTGCTTTGATGAATTTAATAATACTTATTTATTTTTATTGATAAATATATTTAATTAAAGTTTTATCTTTTTTTGAATTATTTTTTCTTTTTTTAAGTAACAAGTTTTTGTATTCTAATAAAATTCTTAATTTTTAATTATAGAAAATATGTTTTTTTATATTGCTTTTTTGTTCTTGGTTGTAAAATTAAAAAACAATTAATTTTTTTTTTAAATAATCTTTATTAACCTTGCTTTTAGTTTTATTTTTGTCATCATATTTCAGATAAATATTATAAGTAACAATCTTTTTGGGTGTTTGCCAAATTGGGCCTTAAAAACTATAAATTTTGACTAATTTTAAAAATCGCCCGAAATCATTTGAAATAAAATAATTTTTAATAGCGAACAATCACAGCTGAAAGCGAAGATTCGTTTTCAATGAAACCAATAATTTCTGATAACTGATCAGTTTGATGTTTTTTGTGATCTTATAAACTTTATTTTTATAATTGTGTATTTTGTTTTTGAACCCTATTTTTCAAATTGACACAAAAAAATTTTAGGAAATTTTTTGCTAATAGTTAATTTGGTATATTTAAATTGAAATTTTTCGAAAAAGTCCTTTATTTGGAAATTTGGTTTGCTAAATTTCGAAATGTGAATAAAAAAAATTTTTTATTTTTTGTGCGTTCCTTTTTCGATTTTTTATACCAATATTTCCCTTAATTTTTGCTATTTTAGATGAACAAACTTTATTCACTGGGTGCAATTATTTTTTGGACAAAACTGTTAGCAATTATAGCTCAAATTTGAAAAATTTGAAAAATTCTCTATTTTTTAAACTTTTATTTAATTATGAATTAATAAATCAATGTTTTTAATTTTAACAATTAATCTTTTTTTTTATTAAAATTTTACCTCAACTGACTTTAATGAATAGTTAAATATATTTTAATTTAATCTTTATCTTTGTTTTTAAATTCTTTTTTCATTTCATGTTGCATTTCCCGTGTTAATGTTCGTGTATTCCAATTCATTGAATAATATTGCTTTACTTTGGTTTCATGCTCATTCATTAAAAATTAGTCCTAAATTAATATGTTTGGATTAAAATATTTTCATTTTCTATTGGATTTTATTTGTTCAATGGCACTTCGCGATTGTCGGCACCCAATCAAATTCAAGCTCAGTCACTCCTCCTAAATTTTGTCTTTTATTATTTGTAAAGATAAATTATTTATTAGCGTTATAAAGGAATAACTAACCATTTTTTCAATAGGCCATTGTTATTTTAAAATGCTACTTATTACTAGATTTAAATTATTTTTTAGTTAAATTTTCACTAATTATGTGCATTTGTTTTTCTTGATTTAATTTTTTATTCATTTTAAAATATTATCATGCCATCAAAACCGAGATTTAAGATATTTTAGTATAGTTTTAATTTTGATTTATTAATAATTTTCAACATAATTATTTTAGTGATTATTCTGCCCATTAATCTAATGTAATTAAATTTTGTTTTGTTCGTTAAAATTGTTTTTAGTTGATATATTTAAATTATGTTTCGAAAATTATCTTTCCCTTGAATAGTTTCAATCTTGTAGCAATTTATCCTTTCTTGCTCCAGTTAATCAATCTGATTATATTTGTCTTTCTGCAATTTTTAACATTCAATTCAATTAAATCAAATATTAATTGATATTCTAAATATTAAAAATTATTTTATTAAATAAAATAAAATTTTAGATTTAATTGATTCAATTTGTCTTGTTAAAACGCATTATTTTTTAATATTCTTGCTGAATATTTTCTCTTTAAAAATCTTTTTTTTATATTAAATAGTTTTATATACAAATTCGCCAATGTTTAATAAATATTACAGAATTATTATTTTTTAATTTCATGTTGATTTTCTCAAACACTAATCGCGCAATTGGCTTCCAGTGAATAATTATTTTAATTTTGTTTTCAAAAAATATTTTTGGGAATTAATTGTATTTTATAAAAATTTTATTTACCTTTTTGAAAAATATTTATTTTTGTTAATTTTTTATTTTTCTATGTCAGTTTTTTAATGTTTTTACAATTTTCTTTAAAAATTTCGCAGAAAATTTAAATTTTTTGAACAAACAGCGAAAAGATAAATATTTAATTAATTCAAAGAAAATTTTTATTTTAATATTATTTAATTTGGTACTAATTATATTGAAATAATATTTTTTATTAATATAAATCTTTTTGAATTAATAATATAATTACTTTTAATTTATCAATTAAAAATAGCTTTTTTTTACAACGTTTTTAAGTAGCGAAAAATATTTTTTATCACAGCTTTAGATGAATTCAATATTAATTGATAAAATTGTTTTTGAATAATAATAATTATTATTATTATTTGCAATTTATAAAGCTTTTTTTGTTTAAAATTTTTTAGAATTTAAAAAACAAATTTTCTTATAAAATTATAATACTGAAATTTAAAATTTATCTCATTCTATTTGACGCTTTTCTTTGTAATTGTCTTTTTGTTTTATTAATTTATTGAATATTTCTTTCTTAAAATTGATTTTAAGTTAATTCATTAATTAGTTGGTTTTCTATTGAAGTTTTAATACTTTTCTATTTTCAAAATTTACTCGTAAAGACGAGTTGATTAATTTATTGTTACAAGATTTTGGCAAACTATGTAATAAATCGATTTAGGAGTTTTTTTTTTGTCAATTCGCTTTATAAAATCAAAATTATTTTTTAAAACAAAAATTTTGCGTTAAATGTTAAATTTTTCCAAAATATCTTCATTATTTAACAGTTTAATTAAAATTTATAAATTCAATCAATATCATAGATTTAATCAATACTAGCATATTTTGTAAATTTTTCAACTTTCAGTTCATTCTGTTTAGATAAAAACCAAAAAGGTTAGGGAGAATTTCTATAATTTTATAAAATAAATTGCTTTTAAATTTAATTGTTTAAATTATTATATTATTTTGCTTATGATTTATTGATTAATTCTCATTTATTATTTTTATCACACCATTAGAAGAATTGAATATTAATTTATAAAATAGTTTTTGAATAATAATATTTATTATTTGCAATTTTTAAAACTTTTTGTTCAAAATTTTTTAGGATTAAAAAAAACAAATTTTCTTATAAAAATTATAATAATGAAATTTAAAAATTATCTCTTCTTTCTATTTGACGCTTTTCTATTTAATTGCTTTTTTGTTTTTATTAATTTATTGAATACTTCTTTTATATTTTTCAAATATAACTTAGTTTTATAATTTAAAATAACATGGTGTCAATTGTCGCAGACAAAACGTACGAGGTTCACCCATTCTTTGGTATTCTTATAGACTGTAAATTTTGCATGAAATTTTTACATTTAAATTGAATGAAACTAAATTTCCTCATTTGAAATGTTATTACTTTCAAATGAAACTCATTTCTTTTCATAAATATTTATTACATTTAAAATAGAAAATAATTGTTTCTGCTTCATACTTTGTAATATGTCCAAATTTTATTGTAAAAATTCAATTTTTAGTGAAACTTTGAAAATTTATATTCACTAAAATTATATTTATATTTAAAGAATTATTTTTAAAATAAATTTCGGAAATTAATCATATAAAAATTTATTCACTTAAAAACTTATGATAGATTTATTCATTGATAATATAGGATAAAGCAAAAATAATTACTTCACATAATAAATTATATTAGAAAATTGTAGTTAAAAACTATTTATTAGCAGGCAAATTAAATGTTTTTTTGATAGAAAATTTGTAAAAATTAAATATAATTTATATATTTAAAAAAATAAAAAAATCATTAGTATATGTTGGAATATCATTAATTTGATAATTTTGCTTATAACAATAATGGTTAAAAATCATTTTACCATGAAATAAACAAAAAATTATGAAAATGGCATTATTGAATTTCATCTAAAAATTTCATCTTTATCTAACTTTTATTTTAATGAATATTTAAATTTGAAAATTATCTATAAAAATAAAGCATTGTTTATTTAAAACGAAAATTTAAAAAAAGATAAATTTATTCATAATAAATATTATAATTTTATTTTATTTATGGTATTCCTTCGGCTAATTCTTAGGAATGACCCATTTTTACTGCTTTTTATTCATTCTTATTTTTCGAAGACGCCAATTGGGGAAAGTTTTAAAATTAATGGCAATTTTTTAATATTATTTTGACCAAAATAAATTTTTGAGATTTTGCTCAAATTTTAAATAACAAAATGACGGTTTTAATATTGATTAAGTAAGGAAATAAATATTATTCGTATCATTAATAAAAAACGAAATGCCAAATCGGCTTAAAATAAATTGTTAAATTATTTTTCTTAATTTAATCTTAAAGAAAATTCTTATGAAAAATGGTTTATTTAATTTATAATGAAAATAATTTTAAAATACTTTATTTTAGCAAATAAAAATTAACAATAATAAATATTTTTAAAAAAATAAATCAAACAATAAATTGCCATTTATCATTTTTTTAATAAAATAAATGGTAGAGAAAATAATAATTATAAGTACTAAATTAGCAACGATTAAATATGAATGAAATTCGTGATTCGTGTCAAGATATTATCATTTTGTAAAGATATTTTAATAATTAATTTAATTCTAATACACTTTGTGAGTCAAAGAATATTTAATTAAAAAATAATAGGCATTTAACAATTTAATTAATAAAATATTACAAAGTTTATCAATAAAATAATGCATTAATGAAGTATAAATTAATTTTATTCATTTAATCAAAACCGGAATATTTAAAATAATTTAATTATAATTAGTAGTTTAAAATTGTCAGAGAAACAGTAAAAACAAAAGTGACAAATAAAAATGACTTAAAATTCAATTTTAAAAATAGATTTATAAGCCAAAAAAACTAATATTTGTTTATACGGAAGGCTGCACAAAACTGGAGCAAATGATTGACTAAATATTTTAATATCTTATTAGATATGTTAAAATGTTTATTAAAAAATTTTTTAGTTAAAAAATGTAAATGCTATTATTAAATCTCTTTTTTACTTTTGAATTATTATCAGGGCTTCTTTTTTATGTAAGAAAATTCGCGAAATATGTATAAAAATAATAAAATATATATGAAATATGTACAAAAAAATGTAAATAAAATTTTTTAAATGGTTATTTTTTGAAAAAAAATTACTCGTAAAGGGTGAAATAGGCACAAAATAACATAAAAATGATCTAAATAGGCTTAGAATCACTTTTAATATTTAAAAAAATTTTTATTTCGATTTGAAAAAAACGATTTTTTGGGGTAGGTTTTCAAAAAAATTTTTTTAATTTTCACAAAAAATTTCTATAAATTCTCAAAAAACTCAAATATGTAAAAAAAGAAAATTTATATGAAAATTCCAAAATATGTATTGAAATATGTACATATGAAAAATATGTAAATAAAAGTCCCAACTTTAAATATATTTTATGAATTTATCCAAGTTAAATTATGAAATTTATATAATTTTCTATTTTTATACACATATATTCTTTAATTTCTCGCTTTCATTTCAAAAAGATAATAATAATAATAATAAAATAATAATAATAATAATAATAATAATAACAATAATAATATTTATTTAGTAAATTGATTTTATTTTTATAAATTATATAAATAATATTATTAAAATTAGATAAATCTTTATATCATACGAAGAATTCTCATTTTTATAATCTTAATAAAAATCCAAAAAAAAAAATTTAGTTAAATGCATATTATATAAATGTATTTTTGAAAATTTATTTAATTGAAACATTTTGATCAAAATCACACGACGACGTGGACATATTAAAACTTATTTATAATAGATTAATGGAATCAACAATAATAATTCTAATAAGAATTCATAATTTATTCAAAAATACCAAATATAATTTTTTTAAAAGAAAAGTATTAAAAATTTAAAAATATATATTTTTAAAAAAGGAAAATACTAAACTATTTACACAAATTTGATTTTAATAGAATGAAAAAAGTTTATTAATTCAATTAGATAATTAATTAATTCAATAGTATTGAACAACTTATTTGCTTTTACAAAATTATTCTTAAAAAATAATAATTGTCCAATGCCAATGTTTAGTGACCGACTGCACAGCATGACAATTAATTTGAGGTAAAATTTAAAATACCCAAAAACTAAAAGCTCTTATCATATAAATTAATAAAATTAAAATTTAAATATTTGCTTTACAATTGAGATAATATTTTATTAAATTATGCTATTCAAATGGAATATTGAATAATAAAATAAAATAAATAATTAAAATGAGAATAACACGGAAAATGAATTAACTGTTTAACATATAAAATTAATTAACAAATTAAACAATTTCACGATTGTTATTTAATAATTTTAGTTGCTCTAGTTAATAGCAATTTTATAAATATATTTAAGCTAAAATTTATGCAATAAAAAGTCAACACAGTATTCTCTAACTGCCGTACATTAAGTAGCGCAGTTGAATTTATTATAAATTATTTCAGATTAAAATAATTAAAATTAAATAAAATTTAAAATATTAATTGAATTTAATTCGACTATTAAAAAAATAAAAATATTATACAAGAAAATTAAGAGCAAAAAATTTAAAGTAATTTAAAAAGACCATAAAAACAAAATGAATTTTTTTTCATAATGTGAATGAATCAAAAAACAAAACTCTTACTTATACTAAAGTTAATTCCTAAAAATATAAACAAATTTATTTATTTATCGTAATAAAATCAGTATTTACTGGCACAAAGTTGATCGAATAATGCGGTGTATCAACAAGAAATAGAAATTAAAAAGCAACAAAGTTTCGATTGACAAAAAAATAGTCATGACTTTTGTCAAGCCATGATTAAAAAAAACCAAAAATAAATAAATCTAGTAATTTTATAATGCCATTAAATGAAAATGAATTATCAAACTGGAAAGCAAGAGACGAAGAAGAACTGGAAAATGCCTAAAAAGGAAAAAAATAGCAAGAAAAACGGCGAAGGAAAGTGATCACATTGTGGTCGAAGTAGCTGAAAATTAGATATGGTCAGGAAACCCTTACAAATTTAATTCAATTTTTACGTGATCAAAAAGTAATTGAATGCCATGATTTTGTTCGGCAACGATTTTTGAGGGATTGTAAAAGTTTTTCATTGTAATTGATAATTTTCATTCCCTTGACGCCATTCTTTCCAATTTTGCTTAGAGTTTCAATTTGGTCCAATGTCCATTTGCTCGTTTTGAAATGTAAATCCACTCAACAGTCAAATCGGCGACTGATCAGTGCAATTTAAGGTCAAGCTGAGCGGGGTGCACCAAATCGAACACGCCAGCCAACAGTCGGCAGAGATGAGCTGAAAATAGAAAAAACAAAATGATTAGAAATTAAATTGAGATTTAATTAGCACATCGCTTTTTCCATTTTTCGCTCAGCTTCTTTCGGGTTGTCCGACATTGTTTTTTGAATTGGTTAATAAAATTCAAATAAAAAAATGACTGAAAAATAATTATCCATCTTCAAAGTTAACGATCGAATTAAAAATTTAAATTTAGCACGTCAAAAAGGATGAATGTGTTGTAGTAAAAATAACGGTGTCCTCTCGAAGGACCCACAGACAAAGAACCCCAGCCTATTGCTATTGGCGGATCCTTCCACTACTGCGCAGTGCGTTGCCAATTTTTTGGGTCCAAAAAATCAATTAACACAGGAATTAATTGATTTGATATAAAATTATTCAATGCGCAAATAAATTATGGATCAATTAAAAAAATAAATATTTTAGGGAAAACAATTTGAGGCAAAACTCCCTCTCTCTTGAAATAAATTGAAATTTAAGGACAAAACCTAATGTAGCGAAAAATAATGGAAAAATAAGGACAAAAAAATATATATAAATTTTA
This sequence comes from Heterodera glycines, assembly GCA_004148225.2. Lineage (NCBI taxonomy): Eukaryota > Metazoa > Nematoda > Chromadorea > Rhabditida > Heteroderidae > Heterodera > Heterodera glycines. Next base: position 2,945,566 of record CP049706.1, on the reverse strand, counting down.
AGAGAAAAAATAAATCTAATTAAAAAATTTGGTAGAAATTACATTGCTTAAATATTTCAATTAAGAATGTGAAAAAAATGAAATATTTGCAAAAATTGTTTTTGTTATTTTTTTCTTTTTGGCCGCATATTTTTGATTTTAATAAATAATCAAACTTTTTAAAAATTGTATTCAAATATTACGATTTTAATTTTTTTTATTATTATTTAAGTTCGTTTAAATTATTTTTTTTATTTTAATTTGAATTATTTAAATTATGTTTAGAAATTCAATTTTCTTAAAATATTTTCAATCTTGGAGTCTTCCACCTCTGCTGATGCATCTTCGCAGTATTGTCAAAACCAACACTAATTTCTTTTTTAGTACACTCAAAAGCAAAGTTTTAATTTTAAACTTAATCTTTCATGTTGTAATTATTAACTTGAATTTTTATTGATAAATTATTTTTAAATGATAAAAAATAATTTTCTATTCTGATTACAAATAAATATTCATTTACATACAGATAAATTTATTTAATGGTGTAAAATAATTTTGAAGTATTCATTTTATTGAATAATTTTGATTTAGCTCATTAATTTTAATGTAATATTATTACTCCAATTCTTGTAAAAATAATTGATGTTTAAATATTTTCAAATATTTTTTCATAGGAATTAAATCATTTTTAGTTACCTCACTTTTTAAAGTTTTTTTAAACCATTTGTTAGGAATATTCGATTTTCTACAGTAAATTTAATGGTTGATTTAACTCGTAAATAACACTTAATCTTTTAATAGATAATTAATAAATTCCAAAAAAATCTGTCTAAATTTTTAAAATATTTTCGCGTTATTGTAGGTCTCAAGTTTAAAGAAAGTAGTTTATACAATTTAATAATATTTGTGGTAAATAGCTTTGACGAGTAAAAATATACAATTTTGAATTTGAAAAATTTTAATTTTAGCTTACTGACAAATAATTTTTGATTTATTATTAACATTTTTAGCTTCGAATGCTGTCGCCGACAGAAAAATCGGCAGTGATCATCGATCACTAACTTTGTTAAGTTTACTCTTTTTTTTTTAATTTTATTAAATTGATCACTTCATCTGAAAAATTGCTTTAAGACGGGGTCATTAAAATATAACTTTTAATATTATAATTTATATAATACAATTATGGTTTTTTATTATTTTAATCTTTAAATGCCTTCATAAGTATTTCATTCATTTTTAGAAAATTTACCCTTTTGCATTAATTATTTTTTTCTATTTTTGAGCAGTGCCTGACTCATATTTTTCCAAAAATACTTATTGTATAAATTTTTCGATTATTTTCGTTTTTATGTACTAAAAAAATTATTTGAAAACTTTTTTTTAATTTTAATTGTTTCACCTTATTTTCTTATTTTTAACAATATTTTTTGTAAATTAGCATTTTTTCTCTTTTTTTTAATTTGCTTATTATAAAATTTTTTAATTTATCATTTAATATTTTACCCTAAAATACATTTAATTGATATTCCTTTAATTAATTTTAAATAAGTAAGTAACAAGGCCCGATTTTCAGTAAGAAAAATCGGGAATTAGGTAGCTAAATAGGTGTTAATAAAAAATGAAAAATGCCAATTAGATGCTAAAATAGTTAATAGTTGCAAAATAGTTGTTAAAAGTCGGTATAAATCGAAAATTGTACGAAGAAAATGAGTTTTGTTCAATATATCACCATATGCTATGCAAAAAATAGATTCAAAGCTAAAATTTGGGAACTGGTGATTAATTAACAAAATTGTATTTTTTATAAATATAAAAACATGGCCCATGAAGTTAGTTGATAAAGTACTGCTAATTTAATAAATTTTCACTTTTAAACGATTATTTTTTAAATTATTTCTATTTGTAGTTTTTCTTTGGACATTGTATAAAATTCATAATATTTTCAATCCTTAGGAATATTCTAATTATCTATGATCATTGTTTTGACCTCAATACTGTTTTTTGACCTTTCAATCTATTTTAAAATCAATTGCATTTCTATTCAATAAAAAGGTTTTAATTATTAATATTTATCATATTGAAAAAGAAAATCACTTTTTATTTCAAAAAACAAAAATAATATTTGCTTGAGATTTTACTATTTCTTTAATTGATATATTTATTAAATATTATCTTATTTATTTGATGATTTCAATATTAAAATTTTCTCGTTCTTAAAATTAAATAATATTGATCAATGTCATTTGTTTTATTCTGTATTTTCGAGAATTTTATTTTTTTTTTGAATTTCATTAATTAGCATAAAAGAAAATAAATTTTGTTTCATAAAATATTTTTGGGAATTATTTCTTTAGGTTTTTTATTAAAAATTAATTTCAAACTAAAAATCTACATTAGTTTTCGGCATTTTCATTTATTAAAGAATTATATTAAAAAATAATATAATATTTAATTAATAGCTTTTTAATTTAAAGATTTAAAATTATTTTCTATGTGATAACGATATAATAATTTATATTAAAAATGTTCAAAAATTGAATGTAATTAAATAATTAAATTAGATTTATTGAAATTTTTAAATTTATTTGTATTAATTCTTAATTATTTTATTACATTCTCTTTTGTGGCAATTTCTTTTTTTTTAATTTTATTCATTTGTTTTGTAAATATTTCAATCTAGTGCGCTTGTCATAGTGTTTGTAGACGCCAATATTCGTTGTTTTTTAAGTAATTTATTTTATGCTTTTTTATAAATATTTAAATTTTTCAAAAAGATGATAATGACTTATTTCATAATTTTATTTAATTAAATAAAATATTAACATTTCATTAATTGAATTATTTATTGAACATTTTCTAAAATGATTCACCCTTTCAAATTTTTGTTTGATTAATAACAAAAACAAAAACAAATATTATTTTTTAGAAAATAAAACACAACTTTTTGCAATGGTATGTATTTTTAAATTTTGAATTTTATTTGGGTGTTTTTAACTTGGGTTTTCTTTTTGAAAACGGATATATAATCTGACTTATTGACGAATTTGATTATTTATTAGTTTAATGTTTTGTAAAGTTTAATTAAATGAATTTTTATTCATGTTAGATTTCATAAATTTTAGATTTTTGTAATGATAAATTTATTGAATATTTCATTTTTTTTAAATAGATTAAAATTGATCCTCATTTGAATATATAATGCTTAATTAGTGCAGCATTTATTTTTATATAATTCCCTAATTTTTGCACCAATCATTATAATAGTTTTTGAAGAATATTTTTATTAGTTAATTATTTTTTTGAAAAATCATAAAGACCTACGTTAATAAATTTCATTAAAAACTTGTTTAGAAATATTTTAAGTTTATTTGCATGTCATAATATAAAATTACAAATTTTTAAATTAATTTTCAGTTCCAAAACGGTGTTGGGACTTTAGTCAAAAACCATCAAAAAGACGCGAAACCATTAAATGGAAAATTTACCGTGACTGTATTTGTGAATTTATAAAAATTTTATGAAAAATTTGAAAATTTCGTTATTATATTGTATTAATAAAAATCACATTTATTTTCAAAACAGAACCCAAATTATTATTTTTATTCACAAAAATAAATTACAATATTTATTGCCCTTTAAATTATTCACTTTTTTTCTCCGGTGATATTATAAAAACTAATGGAATTTCTCTAAAACTTTTATTTAATTAAATATCTAATTATCAGCATTAAGGATTTGAATTTTTATATGCCTTATTTTAAGACTATTTAATATCATTTAAAAATTACGTTAAAAACAATAAATTAAATTTATTTGAAATTATTAATAAAAGTGCCCACTTTTTTAATGCTATCAAATCTTTCAATTTTCTTTCAAAGAGTCTGTTTTTTTAATTAATTATCTTTAATTTAATTACGATTTTAGTTATGAGATTAATTCTATTTATTATTTGATTCAGCAATTAAAAATTTATTTATATTGTAAGTATAAAAAATAATTAATATTAATTTTCTATTTCGATCGGAAATAAATTTTCATTTATCATTTTTTTTTGCTTATAAACCAATTAATTCCAATTCAATCAAAAAAATGTTATTTTATTTATTTTTATAGAATTGTAGGATAATTTGTGAAAATATTTATTGTTTTTAGCTGATCCAACAATTTTTATTTCTTTATATTTTCAAAAATCAAACAAAAAATGAATTTTCAAAATTGTTCGTAAAATATTACTTGCATATTTATATTAGAAATTTTAAATTCTCCTTTCATTTGATTGAATTATTATTTCATTTCCACGCATTTTTTTGATTCCTTTTAAATAATTAATTATTAATTTATTAAATCAAATCGATTAAATTAAATTAGCAATAATTTTTAATTTAAGAAATTTTTTAAATTTTTTCTGACTAATGGGTTTGGGTGCCCTTTTTTCATACAATCAATTTTCTATAGTAATTTAAATATTCTTCTTATGTTTATTTATATTAGTACATTTTATTTTTTATTGTCAATTATATTTAATACTGACTCAATTTAAATGTAAACGTTTTAAAACAATTATAATTTTATTTTAATTTTATTTTTTAAACAATATTTAAACACTTGAATTTTTAAGTTTAATAAAAAATATTTTTTAATTGGGTTTTATAAAATTATTCATTATTCGCTGATTTTTTATAAATATAAATAACTTTATTATTTTAATTAACTTCTCTCAATACACATTCATTTTTCAAAAACTTTTAAAGAATCTCATAAGTTTTTGCTTTTATTTTTTTATCACTTTTATTTCTTAAAAATTAAGTAAGCCAGTACAAAAACAATTATTCAAATAAAATAATAAAATTGATCTGTTTATTAAATAATTTTCTGTATTTAAAATAATTAAATTAAAAACTAAAACCTTTATAATTAGAGACGTACATAGAACAGCCTAAATTTTTTAATGAATTTATCAGTTTAGTTTATCACCGCTCTATGTGGTATCAAATAAAAACATGTTCTTATTGAAGATTATAATGTCACTTGATGTATATTTATTATAATACCGTGCATATTAGGGACAGTTTTTCTCTGCTTTCATTATGACCCTGTTTCGCTTCATACTTCTAGCAGTATTCCCTATAGAATAACCAACAGAAATGAGGGTCGCCTAAATGGGATCCTTTTTGATTATTTTATCATAAATATTTTTTCATTTTATATTGATTTCCCGTTCGAATTGTATTCGAAGTTTGGTGTTGATTAATTTTCATTACGAATAAGTTTTTCTTTTTTTTTATTCCGACAATATTTTTTCTTTTTATCAGATTATTTATTAATTCAATCAAATATTCTATAAAGTTATAAATTGTATTAAAGTTATTTATAGTTTTTCTTGTTTAAAATACTTTGTTAAATATATTTATATAAAATTTCTTCTTTTTTTTTAATTTCATGAGGTTTGTTATCCAAATTATGCTTTTATAAATTTGAAAATATAATCATTTAAGATTTGTTATGCATTTTATTTTGTTCTTAATTTTTTGCGCTTGCCTTCATAAAATAATTTGAATCTGTTTTGATAAAAATGAAAATTTTTAAAACTTTTTAGTCTTTCCATTTTTTTCATAGAACATAATATATTTAATTTGATAATAATATCTAATCAATTAATATACATTTTTTAGTTTAAAAGTAATCTTTTTAAATTAATTTTTCGTTTATTTTGGATTTCCTACCGTATTTGCTCTTTTTATGTGCCAGTCTCCATTAATCTGCCGGTCTCCAATTATATACCCCTTTGGAACTGAAAAATAATCTCCCAGTCTCCATTTATGTGCCAGGGGGGATAAATAGAATTTTTTAATAATTTAGTTGGCACATTTTCAACGGTAGGGGATACGATTTATAGTTTTTTCATTATTTTTTCCTGAGCTAGTGGCCTGAAATGCACGAAAAACATGTTTTTTTCGGCTGTTATTAAGTTACTTTTCGAGTTATTCGCAACTATTTTCTAGTTTTTTATTTTTAGCAAATAAAAAACTATAAAATTTTTGATAAAACTTTCAACTATTTTGGCGTTTTGCCCAAAATTTGTTAACAAAAATGCAATAAAAAGTAAAAATACACCCCTAAGAATCGACTTAAAAATTTTTTTCAAAAAATACTCCCCTAAAATTGACCCGAATTTTCAAAAATACATCCCCCCACGAAATGATAAAATTTTCAAAAATTCATCTTCAAAATTTATAGGTATATTTATTTTCTTGACGAGAATTTGTGATTTAAACTTATAAACTTTGTTAAATAATTTTATAAAATGACTTATAAAACATCAAACGAAAAGTCAAACTGTAAAATATATTTAATAATTGTAAAACAAATTAAAAAATTGCCAGTGAATAAATTTTAGCATCAAGTTATCTACTATAAAATATTTTTTTAATCATGAATAATAATGAAAAGAAATTAATAAAAAAATAAAATTTTTATCCAGATGAGTTTCGTAAAAATTAAGATGAGTACAAAGGGCACTAATTACAATGAAATGTAATTCAAAAGTAAAAATTCCAAGGCTAATACTATCATTTTATATTTTTTATTTTCAACCATATAAAAACTAGATATATATTAAAAAAAAGGTTTTATTATTACTTTAATAAAAGTGAACGCAATAAAATTAAAGAGATTTAATTAATTTAAAACCAATTTTAAGTTAACAAATAAAAATAATATTGATTATTATTTGGACAAATGAAGAAAATAAACGACAAGGGTAATTATTTAGAAATGCATTAATTAAATTGTTCAAATAACTGAAAATAAAATACTGCATTTAAAAAATTAATTAACCTAGTAAAAGTAGTATAATAATAAAAATTATTTTTAAAAAGAACTTTCACTCTTTCTTAAAAAATATGGTAAACTTTGAAGAGATTTAATATAATTATTTAATAATCACATCACCAGCCGGAGAAAAGGCAGCCAAATTATTAAGCTACACAAATTATTATTAAATTTTTAGATGGCTATTTAGCATCTAAAAATTAATATGCCCTTGAATTATATACTTAAATGTTAGCGTTAATATATTACATATATTTCTAATGATCTGTTCCGTTGACGGCTCTCACTCTTAATGCAACGGCGGTTGTTATGGGCTTCTTAAACATATTTTCTTCCAAATTTTTTTCAATTGAATTTCTTTTTATTCATTGGATTATTATTTTCCATTTTAATTCAAAATAACATTTGATTGTTTAAATTTTTAATTAGTTTAACTATTTTCATTTTTATAAAAATTTCTGTGCTCGAAGTTTAGGGGGATTATAGTATTTTTTAATTTCTTATGAATTTAGAAAATTACTAGAGACCGACATCAACGGGAAATCCCGTTGGAAACGCATGGAATCCCGTTTTTAATTTGCATAATCTAATTAAAGATTTTTTAATTATTTATTTTAATTAAATATTATAATAAATTAGTATTTCTCCTTATGGACACAGATTCCGGTTCCCAAGAACTGCCTTTGATTGTTGTCTATATTTTGTTTATATTATTATAAGCTTTGAATTTTTAAATTTATTATGAATTTTATTGCGAATTTTTTAATTTTTTTCCATTAGTTTTCTTTTAAATTTGGCCACCTTTAAATTGATAATTTATTTAATTAAATTTTAATTTTTTTTTTACTCTTGATTTTATTTTTTCAATTTATTTAAATTTAAAATTATCTTTTTCTTAAAAAAATAATTGTATTTAATTAAAATATGCTTATTGGTATTGAAATAAATATTATATTTTTGTTTAAATTAATATTTTGCAACTGCATTTAAAAAAAGAAACAAATCCATTGGTCAAAATTTTTGTTAAATGAAATTGAAAAAGTATTTATATTTTAAAGAATAAACCAAAAAAAAACAAAAAACTCCATTATTGTTTAAAATTCGACCCCTGAAGATTTAACCCTGTAATTAACGAAGACTCAGAATATTTAGAATAATAAGCACAAATTAATTTTATAAATCCAAAAATTAATAAAAATAACACTAAAGCAAAAAAAAAACCGAGCACATCAGACAATTCTATTCCTTTTAACTTAACAAGAAAAAAATTTAATAGACAATGGTTAATATATTCCAAAATATTTTTATTTTCTAAACAATGCAAAAAATTTCTCAATTTTTAAATTTTTAAATCGTTTTAAAAAAATTAATTAAAAAACAAAACATTCTTCTTCAGAGAAGAGTAGGCGAAATGAAGTCTAAGTTTTATAAACTAATTAAAATAATTTTATTTTTAAAACTATTTCTATTTAAATTAACTATTTAATTGTTCGAATTTTCTTTATAATTATCCAAAAAGTAAATAATTATTGAATTAATAAATAATTTTAAAAAATTAATTATTTTACTTAATAAAGAGCATCAATGGGTACTTTATATAAATTCACAAAATATTAGATTTGTACATTTTAATAATAAATTACAAATATTCAAATATTACTTAACTAATTTTAAAATAAATCAAAAAATATATAAGCATTTACAATATAATTCAAAATTTTATTTTATTCAACCCTTTTTTTAATTCTTATGATAAATTAAATTAAATGTGAATTGATATTGATTTAAAAAAGGATAAAAGCCAAAAATGGTGGAAGTTTTGAAATTTTCTTATCATTGGAATTCTGAAAATATTCCATTTTTCAAAAACCAAAAAATGAAACAATTTCCAAATGATGTTTCTTTTTGTCCTTTGAATTTATTGCTTAGAAATATAATTTTAATTATTATTTTTTTTTAAATGAAGAATTTGAATTATTTTTAATAGAAATATGTTAAAAGTGTTATAAGTTGTAATTTTATATAAAGAAATTAAATAATTTGACGAAAAAACATAAGTCCAGTCAGCAGAAATCATTAATATAATTAACCCTTAAATTAAAAATACATAAAAGAAAAATTAAAATAAATAGTGAATTTTTTAGCTGATAATCATTAATTATTTAATTGAAAGTAAATGAAAATTTATTCCCAATAACTATTAATTATTTATGAATAAAATTAAAATATTTTAAAAATTGCAATAAAAATCAAAACGCGTTCTCAACAATTCCGTATACTACATACATGCACTAGCTCACAAGATTAAAAACTATTTGCTTAATTATTTTAAAAAATGTTTTTCTTTTTTTATAGATTTTAACATTTAAAAATACTAATTTAAAAAGATAGATAAGGATAAAAAAAAGTGAAATTCTCCTCAAAAAAGCAAGAAAACAGTTAATTAATATTTTTATTTTGATCAAGCTTTTTAAAAAATTTTAGAATAGCAAATTAAGTAATAAAATAATTTATACGAACTTATGATATTAATTTCAAGGCTAATATAATAATTTTATTGCAACTACTAATGAGGGATATTTTAAATAGAATAATATTAAATTTTGGTTTAATTTTTTCTTTATCCTTAAAAAAACTAATTATAAAGAGATAAAATTCTAATCAATTAAAGAAAAGAAAAAAGGTCTCAAAACTCTCTTACCCATCAGATTGACTGTGGTGAAGGAAATAAAACAAATAATGAGATTATAATCTATTAAACAAATGAAAAGCGTGCCAAAAACTCTCATTTGAACGTATTTTCTAATTAAAAATAACATGGAAAACATAAAAGTTTGCCAATGAAATAAAATTTTAATTAAAAAAAAAATTATTATATGATGACTTATTGCAGTTGAAATAGCATAATATTAAAAAAAAAATTAATTTAATTAATTACATATTATGATTAATAATCAAAGTTGTGCCAACACTTTTAGAAACCATTGGACATAATAAATGAATCGGCACTCAACTTAATAAATACAGTATTTAAAAATGTAAAACTTTGTAACCATTTATCAATAGTTGGCATAATTAAATTTTAATGTACCCCGTAATGCAAAAAATTTATCTTAAAGTGATAGTTCCTCCTCCGCCCCGCGCACAAATTAATGATCAATTTGTCAAACCGCAACTTTTCTGCCCCCCGTCCCCAATTTGGCGAATCGACTCTAAAGAACGATGAACCCCCCAAAATTTCCCGTATTCCGCCCATTTTGTTCATCTGTTCATTTTGTCCCCCGTTTTTCATTTCATTCCCAATTTTCGGCCCACAATCGTTCTGCTCACATTTGCCACTTTTTATTTAACTTTATTGTTATTTAAACGGCCAAATGCCCCCAAAATTCATCAACCAATTTCATTTGGCATTTATGCCGTTTCTCTTCTTCAATTCCCCCGTCCCTCCATTTACCTTTACTCTGTGATGGCCCCCTAATTATGATCATTATTTGACCCCCGGTTGTTGTTCTTTGTTCTGTGGCCCCGGTGGCCCTTCAATTTTGTTTCTCCCGGTTCCATTCATTGGTTTCTGTGATTTCCCATGTGCCCCAGTGCCCGAATGCTTCCTTTCTGAAAATTTTCCTGTCCCATCCCGGTCTCCAATTCATTTGTGATTAAACCCAGAGCAAGTCGGGACAATACATTAAGGCTTAAGAATTAAATGGTAATACACACAAATTAAATAATAAACTCAGTGGCAACAGTTAATGAAATGTCCCATGCAATCATCGAGATAGTGCAAAAAAACCGAAATAAAAATTAATAATTTTATTATTTCGTGATAAAGATACATAAATTTAAATGTTTTTAAAAAATATTATGAAAAATGTTTTTCATGAAATCTTTCTAATTTCACATAAAAAACAAATAAAGAAATCTTCCAGGATTTTTTGTGTCCAAAATCAGAAGTTTATGCTGAAAGATTTCACAAGTATAAAATTTTATTTTTCTAGTTTGATATTGTAAAAAAAAACTTAAATCATGCGAAAAAGGGTATTACTACAATATCGATATCTTAGATAAAAAATTAAAACATGCATTAAGATTAAATAAATTTTTTAAATATTATGTAATTTTAAAAATAATAATTTGACTTATTGATCAATTCAATTTTAAACTATTTAAGTAATGAATTATAAAAAGATAAATTTTTGTTTTTATATATTTATAAAGGAATATATTTTGAAAAATTTAATAATTAAATTTTGTTTTAATAAATTTTTTGAGCAAATAGTTTATGTTTAAGAATTTACTTTAAAATTATATTAAAGAAAAATTTAACAATTCATACAATTTTATTAATAAGGCATAATAAGATAATCTTTGAGTTTTGTGCAGTGATTAATTGGTTTATTAATAAAAAATAAATTATTTTTGTTTTTTTTAATATTGTTAATAACTTTTTTATTCAAAATTTTATCTACTATTATATTATATTTCGTTTAATGTAAACTAATTTATTTTTAATAATATTTACTTCTTTTTTTTATTATGATATGGAATTTTTTCAAATTTTTTTTTGTTGCTTTTATTTAATTAATTCTAATATTGCAAAATTGCTTATGTGATTGATATTCATTTTATTAGTTTAGTTGCAACACCTGGGTTCAATGATGGGACAACTCTCGCCTCATCAAAACCTAAAAAATTAATCAAAGAAATTAATTTAGGTTATATTTATATTGTTTTAAAGTTTTTTTTGGAATAAAGACAATTTTTAAACTAAAAATTTTTAACAAGAAAATATAATTAAATTTTAGGGATAAACAAATCCTTGGCCTTTCTGATGATTCATTATTTTCTATTATTTTCGACAGTAAACATTTCGACAGTAAAAAGAAAGTAATTATTTTTCAATTCTGATTTAGCAATACATATTAGCATGTTAATTTAAAGGAAATTGGGAAAATTAACAAGCAATAAAATTTATTTTAATAAGAATTATTTGTTTTTATGTTTACTGTCGAAAAGTCCATTCTTTTTTGTTTACTGTCGAAAAGTCCTTTGCTATCGAAAAGTCTTTTGCTGTCGAAAAGTTCTTTTGTCGAAAAGTCAGCTGTTGAAAAGTCCGGGGGCCCATTCATATTATTATTTTTGCTTTTTATATTGCCATTTCTTTTTTTTTTTTTTACGGTATAAATTGAACTATTGTATTGTACTGATATTTTGAGAAAAATCCATCATAAACTTCTCTTAAACACAAATATTTAAATAATCTTGATATCATATGTACTATAGCTCTTGGCTTGCTCTATAATAACTTTAAAGCAAAAAATCATTAATCATCAAAAGTTCAACAGAAAGTGCACTTTTCGGCAAAACTCATCCGTTGGAAGTGCCGAGACGACGGACAAAAAATGGCAAAATTAAACAAAAATGGTGGAGACAATTAACCAAATCTTTGCCGACGATTTGCTGCGGAATCACAATTTCGATCAGTCCCATTAAAAGGGGCAAATGAGAGAAATTACAAATGCATGCATTTTAAATTATTATTTGTTATTTTTATCTGTAAAAATCATGTTAAAATTGATAAAAATTAAAAGAGAGTTTGGTGAATAATAATATTCGGTCGGAATAAAACTTAACTAATCCATTTTCAAGGTCAGGGAATTTGTTCAATTTAATGTGGGTAGTCCCAACCTGAAAAAAATGCAGTGAAATAAGCTTGGGGAAAAAGATCATCATAATATTTTTTAAATATGACCCAATGGAAAGTCAGAGCGTAAGAAATTCCATTTTTTAATGTTTTTTCATTGTTTTTTTCTTGCGGAAAATACACAATTATTCTATCAATTCCTTAAAAAAATTAAGAAAGTTCATTGCTTATCATCATCAATTATATTATTTATTTTTAAATTTAATCTTTATTTTCTCTATTCATTTATTTTATTATGTTTTATTTATGCATATGTAAGTAATTTTGGAATTGGGTCATTACATTTATTATTAATGCAAATTAATTTCATTTCTTTATTTTTATAATAAAATTCAATTACAATTCAATCAAACAATTTTAAAGCTTAATTTAATTTATTATTTTTGTCTTTGTTTATTCAATATAATATTTATTTTATACAAAAATAAATCTTTAATTATTTCATAAATAAATATTAAAACTTTTGCCCCTTTGGCGCATTATTAAATGATTACTTAATAATTATGGCAAAAAATTTGAGATAAATAAATACAAAAAATGTGCATTTTTTAAAAAATATTTCTCATAATTCACATAAATATTTCTAATGTAAATAATAAAACGGCAATTTTTTAGAATTTGACAAATTGTTTTTATGCTTCTTTTTTCTTTAAATGTTAATTATTAGAATATTTTTTATTCAAATTAGAATTAAAATTAATAAAACTTTTAAAATTGTAGTAAATAAAATGAATATTTTGGTTTTAAATCCTTATATGAAGTTAGTTTAAATTATTTTATATTATTATTATTACTATTATTAAATTAAATATTTAAAATAAATGTTAAAATTAATTTTCAATAATATTTCAATCTTGTGGATTACAGTTCATTCTATCCTAATTTATTGCTCTAATTGCATTCTTTTGCCTTATTAGCGAGTTAATATCTCGCATTTGAAATTATTTTTATGATAAAAAATTATCTGTTGTTTTAAAACTTACTTTTTCTTTTAATTTCTTTCATATTTTTTTAATTCGTCTTTTTTTTGCTTTTCTTTTTCTCATGTTTTGTTTCCTCATTTATTGTTCCCGTGGGAGGTTTTTTTACACTTATTTTGTCAATTTCTGTTAAACATTTATTTTTTCTTTAATCGTCTAATTTTTATCATTTTTCCGCTGAATATTAATTTATTTAGTTGATTATTTTTACATTAAATTCAATAATTTCTCTATTTTTTTTTATTAATTTAAGGTATAATTTGTAATTAAAATCATGTCAGGATGATAGTGATTTCTGTCGTTTGAATGTGTGGTACCCATTAATATTAACTTAATACTATTGTATAAATTAATCTAGATTATTGAATTTATTCTTATTTTAAAATGAAAATTTTTAACATTAATAATTTTTTTGATTATTTTGCCATATACTGTAAAAATGGTTATTTGCTTATTTTAATATAACAATTAAGAATAATTATTAATGAAATTATTCTAAAATTTAAAATCTTTGGGCTTTCTTTTTAATCATCCATATATATTTGAATAATTATAATATTGTCTTGAATTTTATTGCATAGATTTTAGCGTAAATCTATTTATAAATTAAAATCGTTCATGTTGTTAATTGCAGATGCCAACATTTATTTTTTGGCATTTCTAATAAAAATTGTTAGTTATTCATTTTACATGAAAAAATAAATTAATATATTCACTTATTTTTAATTTTATTGATTTTATTTTAAAGATGGCACTTTTAAATAATTTTGTTATTTTTAATTTCATTTATTTAATTAAGTGTAGAAAATGACTTTCAGTAAATTATTTTCATTTTGTTAGTTTTTTTCCATCAAATATTTTAAAACAAAATATTATTGAATATTTCAACAGAATTTTAAAATTTAAATTTTTTTCCATTTTTCTAAAACTGAAACTTGTATTTTTGATTTTTAAGCGTTAATTTATTTATATATTGTTAATTTTAATGATATAAAAATGGATTTTCTTACGAATAAATAAAATAATAGATTTTATTTGAATTTTTAACATTGGTTATATTCGCATATGAATTTCAATTTTATATGATTTTTACTTTTAAAAAGAAAATATTGCACAGCTAACCAACATTTTTTCGCTTTTCGGGTCGATTTTTATCTCTTTAAATTAAATAGAACTTTATCAATTAAAAATTTTTTTTGTGTCATAAATTTGAAGGTCGCTTTATCAGTATGGCAAGACCACAATGAATTATTTTATTCCATTCCATTAATTTTATGTTTTTTATTTCATTGACAATATTTTATAATTGTTGAAAAATAAAGTTAAAAATTAAAGGAATGTTAAATATATTTTTATTCAGAAATTTCTCTAAAGCAACATATAATTATTTTTGATTCCATATTTTTAAATAATTATAATAAAAAATAAATTATAAACAAGTAAAAAAGATTTATAAATCAAAATTTTCAAATTAAAAGTTTATTTAAAAGGAAGTACAAGGATTAATAACAATAGTTTTATTTTATGGTTTGCTTTTATTTATTATTCTATATTATTTTAAAATACTAAGTATTTTTATTTAGTTTTTTTCCACGCCATTTGGTTTATCTTTAAAATTTAACAATATCAAATGCATAAGAATGTTAAACTTTGTAAAAGATACTAAAAATTATTAAAAGGATTCTTTTATTAAACTAATTATGTTTAATTACGATTTATTTACACTTAAATAACTGCATTATTTGAAGGCCAATTGTATAAAAAGAGCTCATTTTTGAATTTTAAATTATTTTTTTAATAAATTTTCTCTAAATTTGTGTTTTTAAAACTAAATTTGGCAATCCTAAAGAATGGGGGTCCCTAATTATTTTTTATTATCTTGGGCTCAAAATCAGTTTCCTAAAACTGGTTTTGAACCAAAATTTTAAAGATAAAAATAAGGGCCCATTATTATGAATTGCCATTTTTATATTTTTGAATTAAACTTTTTTCTTGCCCTCATCATTCATCTCTAGTTCGGTTCATACCTGTTTTTATTTTTATTAATTTTAATACAATTGTTTTATTGTTAATCAACTTAATCATTTTTATTTATTTATTCGTAATTTGCTAAATATTCTTTGATTAGTTTATCAATTAATTGTAATCTTTTTTTAATTCCTTAAATTATAAATTCGATTTCGAATTTTTGTTGCTCAAATGAAAAACAAAATACCCTGGTAATTGCATTTTTTGGGAATCAATTAAAAGTTTTTAAATTCTTTTTTATATTGATAATATTTTGGATATAAATGATATAATTCATTAAATAATTTTTAATTTTACAAGTTTTCTAAAGAATATTTATTTATTTATTTTAAATCAGTTGTAATTTGAGTTTATCGCAATGATCTTGGTAAACAATCTTTTAGTATTTTATCATGTAAAATTTCTATTACCTTTTGATTTTGTTAATTATTAACATTAAGAATGAATGCTACAAAAGTTTTTTTTTTACATCGTAATAGCAATATCACTAAAAAATAGTACAAATTTTCTATTTTTGTGGACTAACTAATTGATGTAATTAATTAAAATAATGAATCTAGTGTATATTCGAAATTTATATGAAATATAAAATATATTTCTATAAATTAATTAGAAAAACCAATTTTGACAGTGATTTTTTTAACATTGAACTTTTATTTTGGTGTTGTGAGTTTTATTTTTATAACACATATACCTATTGGTCCCATAAAATTTTTTATAACATTTATTTCTGTAAAAATATTTTTTCGGCATTAAATTAAAACCTGAAATAATTTATTTTATTTATTTCATTTAATTTTTCGACTTAAATTTAAAAATATTCTTGTAAAATTAATTTATTTTTAATTATTATTATTCTTTCAATTTTATTTATTATTATTTTTTAATGCATGAGAATGAGATTTTTAATTTTTGTTCAAATTAAAAATTGATAATATAAATGATATAATTAAGAATAATGATTAATTATTTTGCATATATTTAACAATTTATCAGGTTGTTATTTTATTCAATGATTTACAATCAGAATAAAAAATTTTCTCTTCTTACTCTGATGCCTTTTTTTCGTTTAGTGACAATAAAATTGTTTGTCTATCATGTTGCCGTTTTACGAAACACGCATGGCTAGCGGTTTTTAATCTATGCGTTTTTTCAATATTTATAAAAATTTATCGCAAATTATTTCATAATTTTTGTATTCATTAATTTCTCAATAGGATATTATTTATAAAATTAAACTCTTTATGTCAATCATTTAGAATTTTCATACTTTATACATTTAAAAAAGTTTCTTTAAATTATTTAAAAGACTTTTTTATTGTAAAAGTAATTTATTTAATTATACTTTATAAACATGTTTAAATGCTTTATTTTGTATACCATAATTAGTTTATTTATTTACAATTCCTTTATATTTTTTATCTTGTGACGGACACTGATTATTTTGTAGTAGTCTACAGAGCGCTTTGATAATTAATAAAGTAAATTTAATTTCCAAATTAATAAAAAATTTACCTTAAGTTGTCTTAAATCTTTTAACTAAAGACATTTTGTCAAAAATTTATTAATTTTTTTCAAATTCGGGGTAATTTCATGGTGAAATTTAGTTTAGTTTTCGGGCCCAAATGGCCGGGACCTGGACCGGGATTTGCAAATTATGTAAGTACTATTTTTCTAATATTTTATTAGCAAAAAATGACTTTTTAAATCAAAAATTTTTCAAGAATTCGGGGGATTATATAATTCAAAACCCTAACAGCTATCAATTAGCCTTAGTTTTTTGTTGAAAAAATTCCATTTGATGGTTTTTAGTGATATTACAATTTTATTTCTATCCAAACAGTTTCTGGAAAAAGCAGCGCCAAATTTGACTTATCATGTTGCAATACTCATCCCCATCAAAACGGAAGAAAAAACACTGTTGGAGGATGAGCATTTCTTGGATGAAACATCTGCCGAATCGGCTAAAACAAACGCGCTTTACAACATCGAGCGCATTCAGGACGCGGATGTCTCCCAGGTTTGCTATTTCAAGCAATCAACAACAGTTTTACTTTGCTTTGACAATGCAGTTGAAGCCGACGACCCAGAACTTTGTGACCCAGATGTAGAGGAAGAACTCTTGGAAGGATGGGACAAGGCCTCTGTTTCAACTTCTGCTTCGCAATCAACCTCATACGAGTCTTGTGTTAGTGGACCTTCTGCCGATCCGGCTCGCATGAACACGACTTTTCGCAAATATGAACAATACGTTGATTTTGAAGAGGCGAAAGAAGCAAGCTATCCATCTTCGTCAAGACGACATGAACATCTCTCGTTCAAACTCAAACAAATACGTAAAGACACTACCTTTTTAATAACTTTTTCACATAGACTTGACTGTTTTCAGTGAACCTTGTTGCTCAAGCAAGTTCATCGGTCTTTTGGGTTGAACTCAGGACAGATGCTCAAAAGCAACTTATTTCTCGGTGGTCTGGCACAGTGAAGCTTTCATTCAGCCTCATTGGACGGCAGAACTTTGGTATTAAAAAAAAATATTGCTTACAAAAAAATAGGAGATAGATAATCAAGAACAGTCAACACTATTGTGTCCTCTTTTTTTGAGACACATCTCTTTATAAGAAATTGAACACAATCAACATTAATGTGTCCTCTTTTTTTGAGACACATATTATTTTAAACTTTATTTATATATATTTAGTCAAAATTACCTTCGAGGACCCATTCGACAAATTGGAAAACGAACTATCAATTGCGTTGGTCAATGGGTTTCAGTGGAGACGCGACATGAGCACTCTTGAGTCGCTTATAAACAATGAATTGGAACGCCTCCAACAAAAAGTAAGGAGCTACAAATTTTTCGGACGCGTAGATGTGATTATTATTTATCTTATGTGAAATAAATCAGAATGATCTCCATCCCATCTGTTCGGCCACTTTGAACATCAAGCCACGTCTTTTATCCGACGAATACGACGCATGTGTCTGCGGAATGGAAGCCTTCATGTGCGCAATGTGTCTGAACTTTTCCGACGACAAACATGAACAAATCGGCTGAACCAAAACCACCCGGATCTGCCGCATCGGCATTACCATCACAACAATCACATGGGCAGAAGATGAGGCAGAAACTGACCTTCGAAATTCTTTCCAAAGAACACAGGTTTGGACATTCTTGAACTTTTTTTAAATTACTTTAAATTTATTAACATGTAGACAAATCTACCGAGCGTTGGGACTTCCTTGGAAACTGCCGGACAATTTTGTCTATATGCTCGGCAAGCGCATGAGTGAGGTGGAATCTGCTATGGCTGATGATGCGACAGCACCAGCCTCCGCACTTAAACTTCGAAAGTTCAAACATACGGGCTTTGTCGTCGAATCCTTCCACAGGCCAACGATTCAGTGTTATCTTGATTCTATCGAGTATTGACCACAACACAAAAGTCTGCCGTTATGGCTTCTTTCAACAAAGAGGGCTTGTCTGCTATTCAATTTTTAATATTATGCACCTCAGTCAATAAAATTTTCTAATTCAGGGACCACCAGGGACAGGAAAAACCGAGCTTATAGCTCACATTTCCATTCTCGCTGCACTCTCATATGTGTGCAATTACAGCAAAGAGGAGGATGAGGAGTGCCGGAACCGCATGCAAAATATGAAGCCGCAAATTCTCATCGTTTGTGCCACAAACAGTGCAGCAGACCACGTAGCCGAACAAATTTCCCGACTCAAAGACCAACTGATTTCGGACGATGACTTCTTCCAAATGTCTGAAGGACTTCAAAAAAGTCTGCCGACTTCCGGCAAATGCATGACACTCGGGCAAATCAGAATCATGCGCAAATATGCGGCTTCATATTCGGCAGACCAAGTTCCACATCGGTTGTGGTATTGTTCCAACAAAAACGGAATACCCTACCATCCTAAGGTGCTAGCTGCTAATTTGATTTGATTTATTTTTATTTTAAGGACATCAACATCACAATAATGACTATTGACATGCAAAGGGCTTTAAATTCTTGGCACTTTACGCGCCTCAACTTGTAGTGTTCGAGGTATTCTAAATGTAATTCGATGTTGAGGAGACACACTATCCATTTCCTGCAGAGACACACTATCCATTTCCTGCATATCGGGGCAGTATTAGGAAAATAGGATAGTGTGTCCCATATAATGTTAGTATCATAAATGTGTCTCACAATCCTGAGTAACACGTGTCTTTCCTGATTTGGAATTATAATGAAAATGTGTCTCATAATTTGTGCATGAATTTTTGAAAATCTTTGTCACATGTTATGCCTGTTGTCAGTTTTTAACATTTTCAGGAAGCCTCCATGACAAACTTCTTTGAGATGTTTGGTGTCTTGTGCCGACCAATTAACCAAGAAGCAAGGGAAAACATGGTCGAGTCAGCGCATCAGCGACGCAAAGGTATTTATCCTTTAATGATGTTGACCTTAGCAAAACCCTTTAAGCAAACGATGGTCTGCCGCTCGGCTCAAAACATCAACATCAAAGGGAAAATGATGATGATGGAATGTACTTGATTGATGACGACGAAAAAATTGTCCTTGGGGAAGTTGACCAGGATGACGACTACGTTCCTAAGAATAAGCAGCACTACACATCGACAATCTTGCACATCGTTTCTGTTGGCGATTTTTTCCAACTCGACTCGAAACCATTCATTTTGCCGAAGAATTTAATGCAGCCAAAGGCACTTCTTGAATGGCAAACTCATCTTAGCATGAACTTTCGAATTTTCCGTCGACTTGCTGGCAGTGTTCATGACTGCTTCATGAAGAACCTGCCAATGCGTTGCAAGACCATGCTTGTGGTGCGGTAATTTGATGCTAATTAGTCAGAATCGGCTGGGGTTAATATGGATAGTGTTTAAAATTAGATGAATAACATTTATGTGTCTAATAACTTTTACATTTAGGTTTATGTGTCTGTTTTTTAGTAGTTGGGAATGAATAGTTTGTCTCCTTTAATGTTTAGTATCATAAATGTGTCTCACAAATAGTCCATCCATTTCCCTCTACAATACACTGCCGAGGCAGGAGCTAACGAAAACGTTTTAGGAAGTTTTTCGAGGACATCGTGGACTGTACGATTTCAACTTTGGAATGTTCTACGACCAGCACGAGCATCAGCTTCACCCATCATTTCTGCCGAAAGTGGCTTTGGAATACGTCAACAATTGCCCTCAAGACTTCCTTCTCTCGACTCTCCTCAGCGAGCAACAAAAGTACTAATTTATTATTAGACGAATTGTATATTAAAATATGTCCCTAATCAACTGAAATACATGATTATCTTTTTTTAGCCCAGCTATTGGAACTTTTCAAAGTTTTTGTGGTTGGCACGAATGAAACATCTGCCGCATCGGCTGATTTCTTGTGCCCATGCACTTCAAATCCTGAACTCATTGTTCCCTTGGATCGTCGTGTATATTCAGACCTTTTGGTTGGTACTGTCGATGCGGCACAGGGGAAGGAATTCGACTACGTGATAGTATCTGGTAAGACAATTTTGTGACTTATTAAGGCACATTCCATTTATAAACAAATTTAAAGAGACATATTTTTTTTTAAATCTAGTCACAACCGATTATTAAAAATTTTGATCCTAAATTTTTTACTTAATTATGTGTCTCATTAAATGCTGAGCCACATTAATGTGTCCATTAAAGTGAGCTACTTTAATGTGTCCACTAACATGACAAAATCATTTGAATACCCTATTAAAGTTGGCCGCAATAACACCTCTACGCTTGGTTTTCTGGCCGATTCATATCATCCGACACTTCGAATGTGGAAGAATGGTCGCGTTAATGTGATGTTTTCGCGTCACCGAAAAGCACTGATTGTTCTGTGTGACGCAGCGTCATTCCTCGCGGTTAGTCTGCATGCTTTTAAAAGGAAATTATTAATCACGAGCCCGAGTCACAAGCCCTAGCATTCAATTGGATCCGCTTGTTAGACACATATATGTTAAATATACATTAAAGGACACATTATTCATTCTCAGCATTTCGGGGCAGTATTAGGAAAAAGGATAGTGTGTCTCCTTATATGATTATTATCATAAATGTGTCTCACAAATCCTGAGTAACAAATGTCGTTGCGGTTTAGAATTACAATGAAAATGTGTCTCATAATTTGTTCCATGAATTCTTGAAAGATTGTTGGAATCATTATGTTTAGAATCCTCTGCTGACGACAAATACTGCTCCTGAAGGAACTGAGGCCGTTGAATTCGAGTCAGGCATCGAAGCTGGTCGCTTTATGCCCTACACCAAACAAAGCTTCATGGTTTTCTTGAAAGAAGCAAGACGTGAAGGGCTCATTTTCGATGCCAAGGACCTCGAGCTCTAAGACAGAGCTGAATATAACTAATGTATATATACGTTCCCAAAAAATTAAATCCCACCCCCACTCATATTTTTCTCTTTTTTATGTATAAGACACAATAGTGTCTTTTTTAAACTCACCCACTCATATATGTTTCTCTTTTTTATGCACAAGACACATTTATGTCCTTTTTATTTTAACGGCTTAAATGACATTTACTCAAGAAACACATCAGTTTATTTCATCACAAAAACAAAAAACACTTGATCAGAAGGAATATTTTAGAATGGCCGATCCGATTACCTATTGGGGACCCATCCTCGACCCGCCGTAGAGCTTATGCATGGTTGCATCAAAATCAATGTCATCTTCCAATTGCCTAAGAAAGAGATAACTTGAATACAAACGCAGCATTTTGCTAGTGGAGTCTTGATAACGATTAGCGCAAACTTTCCTTAATGAAATACGCGTTATTTGTATAAATTTGCTTATATAAACCGCACCAGGAATGATTAGATAATTCGGAGGAAGGAGCAAAAGATTTCTCTAACATCTTCAGGTCTATATCTTGTACCTTAAACATTTAATAGAGTGTTTTTTTGAATTTGCCATCTCATTATCTCGCATAATTAACTGATTGGGATGCCACTATTGCTCGGATTTTATGCAGTGTGAATGGGATAGGGTTTACATCTCGGAAACGACCAAAGAAAGTTCGCAATGCCTCGTTCAAATGCTTTCGAGAAATTCCCCTTAACGGGTTCTGAGGCATACGAAAGAGGTAGTCATGTTCTGTAGTTTGAGGAGCCGAGACGGCAGACAACTTCTGTTGGTGTTGCTCAACATAAATGCGCAGGCGTTTAGTTAGCTTGTAAAGACGATTGCTCCATCCAATCCATGCGTCAGTCGAATCAGTCTTTGAGTCCAACAAGGGACACATCCTGACAGTGTTCTCGCCAGTTCCAACAACTTTAGCCACCTTGAACTCATTATAGCGCAACTTGTACGCTATCTCACTTCTTTGGCCGTTATCCACGATTAGATGGTAGATAACATAGCTAAAAATGTGTTATGTGTGTGGTGGTACCCATGCAGACACACTACTGTGTCCTATCTGACTACTTGGAACACTTATTGAATGGGACACATTTATGTATGTGGTGGTACCCATGCAGACACACTACTGTGTCCTATCTGACTACTTGAAACACTTATTGAATGGGACACATTTATGTGTGTGGTGGTACCCGTGCAGACACACTACTGTGTCCTATCTGACTACTTGGAACACTTATTGAATGGGACACATTTATGTGTGTGGTGGTACCCGTGCATGTGAATGCAAATGGCCCTATTGCCTGATCACACAAAATTCACAAATGAAATGGTGAAAAATGGGCCAAATTGGGAGAACATGAAGTTGGAGTAGTACAACGGGGAAATTGAGCGAGGGCAATTGAGACAGGACAATTGAGCGCATGGAAATGGGGGAAATGAGAATGGAATTGAATTTGCCAAAGTGGGGCAAAAAATGGGACAATTGTGAGGGGCAAAGAGTTGGAGTTGTTCAGCTCCCAATTGTGGTCGATTTGGTGAAATGAAGTGCTGTTTGTTAAGCACACATTTAAATGGACGAAAAAATGGGGAGAGAAATTTTGGGTGATAAGGGGCGGAATTTGCGGGGGGAGAGTGACAGCCGCTGATAAGGCGGCAATTGCACACCGAACCATTTTAAAATTGAATTGATTTTTGGTTTTTCCGATGTGCATTTTTGCACAAATCAAATTATTTTTTTCGAAACCCGAGTTTCGACAGGTGTCTTTTTTTGCGCATTCCATTATTTTACTCTTAAAGTAATTAAAAATTTTTAATACAAAAACAAAGGCAAAAAGTATTAAGATTCTCATAAATCGATCAACTGGACGATTGGTACTCAAATTAAAGTGAATAATGGAAATAAAATGATAAAATATAATTTAACCGACCTGTTCAGCGTAATTTTAAATTTCATTAACTGCCTTCAATTATGAAACACACTTTGAACATTACTTGTATCTTTTATAATACAAAACAAAAGCAAATACTTCGCAACAAAATAAAATCAGACATAATTAAAACTCAACAAATCAAGAACTAATTATCTTTTTTCATTCTTTTTCAGTTTGTCAAAAACAAAACACAAACAAAATTTTAAAACAACTATAATTTTTTGGAAATAACAAAAACAAAAATTCAAATAAATATTCAAATTGAATGTGAGTATAAACAAAAAAATAAATTTTAAAAGATTACTTTTTGCAAAACTGACAAAACAAAAATGAAAAAAGCAAAACCAAACATTTCATTTTCAATTCATTTTTAACGCAAAACTCAAACAAAACGCCACACAAATTCAAACACGGACACATACATACACACACTCAGCTTTATTATATAGGAAAATTGATTGTATCAGCTTCATTAAATGGTGTTTTTTTTCTCATTTTTGTATTTTCGAATTAAAATATATTTTTTATAATTTATTAAATAGTGCGTTTTGCATTTTCTGATTTAGCTTCTTATTCTTTTAAATATTGTTATAAATATATGAATGTTTAAAAATTTGAAAATCGTCATTCGAGATTTTGTTACATTAATTAAATGTAATTTTCTTCGTGTCATAAACCAAATTATTATGAATTTTTTTTATTAAATTTTTATCATTAATGCATTTTTGTTAATAAATTTTGGGCAAAACGCCAATAATTTAATTTAAATAGTGGGAAAATAATTAAATTTTGTATTATTATTGTTGCTTAATATTTTCCTATTATATTGCTCTCAAACATTCTTTGACCTTTAATTTCAGTGGTAATAGGATTTTACTTTTCAAAAATGTACAAAAATATCAAGTAAAATTCAAAAGCTTCTAGTAAATCTTCCGACTTTTAAACAGATTTTCAAAATTTTTGTTAAGAATTTATATAAACATTTGCCAAAATTTGTCCCATCAAAACGAGCTTCTTGTTATTATTTATCTTCTAAGCTCTGACTTTTAAATTAGATAATAATAATAATTATTAGTTTAAATTTGGTATTTTAAATTTATATTTTGATTAAATGTAATGTTATTTTAATAATATTCTCTCGTGTATCTTGTTCTTTACTACAGCTATTGTGTCATTCGTGTCATTCGCTCACTGGGCACATTTATTTTCAATTTGTTTTTATTAATTTTTAGAATTTTTCATTCTTTTTCAATTAGGTTTCTGTTTTTTTCATTTTATATTTAGCTTTTATTTAATTTTTAAAATTCTTTTTGTATTAATTGGAATTTTAATTAATAGCCTTTAAACACTTTCTTTTAATATTTAGAAATTTAGTAAATATATAAATAAACTTCGGTGTGTAAAAATTTTTTGTGTCGGTGAATATTGCCTTAATAAGCAACATTCATTACAATTAATCTTTTCCTTTTTATTAGAGAATATCTTTTCCATTTTCGTTATTTAATTTAAAATTTATTTTATAAATTCTTAATTTTGGAAATATATTGAAGCGATATTCACAGCTGAAAAAGCAGATTCTCGAATTTTGTTAGAACTTTTTTAATTGTCTATCTCTTGAAGTTATTTTTGAAACTGATATATATACACACCGTTTCAAAAAACGAGATGTGTACCAATAAATAGAGAGTGCCAGAGAAAAACATTATCTTTTTTCTCTAATTTTTTGTCTCCTTTTGGCGTACTATCTAATATTTTTATTATTAGGAAAAACAACATTTATTTCGCCACATATAACTTTTTTTATACTCATACAATTTACACCAAATTTTGCATATCGATAGAGAAAAAGAAAATTAACAAAATTTCAGTGATTTGGTTAAGAATTTCGGCCTAGAACATTGCTAAATTGTTAATTTAGATTTTCGAACGCTCTTATCTTTTTTCTAAATCGTTAAATCGCTTAACATTTGCTTAGAAAAAGCTTCTCCTCATAAAGAGCTTTCGAATGATATCAAGTTTTTCCAATTTGGTTGGGAAAAACCTTCAAAAATAATTCCCAAAATTCGTCATTTTTTAATATTTTGGACAAAAATAAATAAAAATATTCATGTTGCACAACGGACTCGAACCACCACCCTTTGTCCCTTTACTATCTTACAAAAACCACTTCGCCACACATGCAAATCTTTTTGGAACTGAGAGGCCAAAATTGAAACGGTGTGTATATCTAAAATTTTTGTATTGATAAAATATTTAAATTCAATTCTATAAGAAATTTATAATTGCAATTCAAATTTAATGATATTCAAACGAATTCATCAGGTTGGCGAGAATAAAGTTTGGAAATCATCAAGAAAAAATAATTAAATAATACCTAATCTATGATGAGAAATAAAAGTAAAAAGGGAAATCTAATTGAAAAAGGATGAAAAAACCCAAAACAAAATAAATTTTAAAAAATATTGAAATTAAAAATCTGACTAAAGAAAAAGAATATTTAAAGAAGCCCATCATAAACTCCATTTCATTTATTTCAAGCGCACGAAATGAAAAAATATCAAAATAAAAGGATTCTATGCTCAGATTAGTTTAGGAAATTTAATTATCGCTATCATACACATTAAAAAAAATTAACCAAATCGACAAAATTTCAAGTTATTGTCATTATATTTTTGCAATATATTAGATATTAAAATTGATTGAGTTTATGTATAAAAAAATCAAAAATAAAATTCATATAATCTTGAAAATTAAGTTTTTAATAAAAAGCATGTAACTAAATTATATTTTTAAAGAATGACAGTGATGATAAATAGAAAACCAATTATTGCATTTTTATATTATGCTTTTTAATTATTTTTTCATAATTAAAATAATTTAATTTTCTATTAAATAAAATCCTTTAGAAAATGAAAATAACGAAACCCAATAAAAATTAATATTAATTTATTATATTTTTATTAGGAAAGTTTTAAAGCAAAACATTAATATTAATTTATTATATTTTTATTAACAAATTAATTTAATAATTGAATGAAAAAATATGTACACATTAATGTCAATGAAATAATTTAAAAAATTACTAATTAAAAAATTTATTGTAAAAAAATCTAATATAAATAGGATTTAAATAAATAAAAATAAAGTAAATAAAATATGAAGCCATAAAATAAAATAAATTAATGAATAAGTTTATTTTCTAATTAAAGCAAAAACTTTATTAAACTACAAAAGAGTCAGCTTTCTCGGGGTTTCGCAGCAGGGATTTTGGGGGAAAGTCAGAGTCAAATACGGCGAGACAAACGATCGGTGAATTCGAAGAAATGTCAATAAAGTTAAAACCTTCACTTAGCCACCGAATCACAAATTTGATGATAAATATTTATTTTAAAGACGAGAGGAAATTTCAATAAAATTATAAAATCGGAGAGAAAAAAAAACTAATAATGTGAAATAAAAAATAATAATAAAATGTGTAAAAATGTGTGAAAAATAAATTAATGAATGTGAACAGATCGCCAAAAGTGTGTTCAAATATTATCTTCTCACAAAAGTTTTCTACTTAAAAAAGAACAAATTTTTGTTTATATGACATTACTATATGTTGTAGTAATTATAAAAAAACTTAAATTAACATTTTTTGAATAATTACATTTATTAATATATGCTATTAAATGTAGGGTAGTGCACGGTCGTTTAACCGAACCGAAACCGAAACCAAACCAGATTTTTTAAAAAGAATTAAAATTTTCAAAAAAAAAGTTTTATCAAAAATTTAAAAGCCTGGTCTGATTAAATGATAATATTGTTTTTACTACGTTTTAAGTAAAATAACTATTAAATTATTTCAATGCTGTATTTTAATTTTATTATAAACAGTAGTTCATTTTATAAGTTGCAGTTATGTATTGTATTAAAGTTTTCTTTGATTATAACAGAAAAAAGAAGAATTCGCATTTCAAATCAAAAAACATCTTTTTTTATATTACTAATTATTATTATTTTTATAAATTTTTTTGATTAGATTCAATATTATAAAAGAAATTATGAAGCAGATATAATTCTATTTTGATGGAATAAATATTTAAAAAAAGAAATGGGTCAATTAAATATTTCTGTAAATAAAACATAATAATGGAATGGTTAATATTTGAATGAGTTTTACGAAAAATATTGAAAAGAATAGTTTTAAACAATAATATTATATTTATTATTAAATTAAATGTTTTTTAGAATAAAAAAGTATGGGAAAATTGAAAATCATTTTTTAATGAAACAAAAATATTTAAAAGTGCGCAAAAAAACATTATTCAAAATCTTAAGGAAAGTAATTAAAGAATTAAAGAAAATTGTATTTTAGCTTTATGATTTACGTTATTTTAAATTATATATTAATGTTTGAATATCATTAAATTTTATAAATTTTTACCTAAACAATAATGGTTAAAATCACTTTGCCACGAAATAAAAACAAAAATTTTAATTAAAAAATTGATTGTTTTAATACGAAAAATTTAAAAAAAAGATAAATTTATATTTATTTTTATTTACATTAATATTTAATTGTTCTAAGATACTATTAAATTATCTGAAAATAAATAATAATTGAAATTAATGAATAATTTTAGAAAAACAAATTGAAAAGATGGCTAAATTTATTTTATTCATTTAAAAGAAAGGGTCAATGCGTACTTTACATAATTCACAAAATAATTAATAAGAAATTTTTTAACTTGATAATTAAGAAGAAAACTAAAAATAATTATTTAAGTTAAATCAAAACAATACAATTCACTAGTAGTTGAATGATCTAACTTTTCAATAATAAATTTTAATATTAAGAGAAAAAAATTGCAATTTTGGTTTATAATTTCATTATTTTGTAGCCGAATCTAATTGAACAAAATGAAAATTTAAATAATCGTTATTTTTATTATTGTTCAATGAATATTATAATAAAATAAAATTAAACCCAACGCAATTAACAATACGAATTATTATAAAAAGATTTATAAATTAAAATTAAAATTAATATTTTAAATAACTTTATATAATTATTTAAAACTAAAACAGTAAATTTGATTAAGTAAATTTTTCAAAAGTTTAATTTTAATTCCAATTGAATAAAAAAAAAGATTCTATTAAGTAATAAAATTTACTGCAAAAAAGATTCAAATAAAAACAATTTGAGCAATTCGAAAAAAATGCGAGGTATTATTATTTGAAATTTGTCCTATTAATATGTATTTTCTTATCAGAAAACAATTCTTAATGTTTCTATTTTAAAAAATCATATGGTTTAAAATTAAAAAACGTGTAAAATAAAAAAGAAACAATTTTCCAGCCTTAATAAAATTCTAATCCGTTAAAAAGAGAAGATCAAACGTATGTAAAAAATGAATAGCCACTCACTGTGCATGAAAAATTTTAAAAAATAGATTTAGTTGAATATTTTGCAAAATATTAATTATGGAATCGTTTTATAATTTCGAAAATAAATTTGCAAAAATTTTGCAAATACAAAATAAAACCCATAATTAAAAGTGTAAATTATCTGACAAAACTTTAAAAAAGCCATCCGAGTAAGAAGAGAAAATTTTATTACTGCTTGTGAAATTATTGAATTAAATAACAACCTATGATAAATTATTAAAAAATATATATAAAAAAGAATTAATTATTATATTCTTAATTATAGCATTTATATTATCAGTTTTTTAATGTGAACAAAAATAATTAAGAATATCAATCGTGCAGAACATCGATTTGTTCTTTTTCTCAAGTTTTGTTTCCACATACAGTGGTTGCTCCATGATAGGCTCCTTTTTTGTTTTTTTGGTTTTTAATGCGTTTTTATTTAACAATTTTACATATTTTGACAATTTATGCTAAACATTTATTTTTACTTTTAATCGTTTAATTTTTGTTTATCATTTTTCCGCTGTATATGAATTTTATTTTGTTGATTAATATATTTTACATTAATTTGAATAATTTCTCGGATTTTTTTTTTATAAATTAAACGATATATTTGGAATAACAATTATGTCAAGATGATATTGATTTTATGAAAGAAATATTTAATTGTTTTATTTTTATGGTTGGAGAATTTTCGTAATTAAATTTTAAAAATAATTTAACAATTAAAATGAATAAGTAATACTTTTACTTAGGTTTACTTAGGAATACTGTTCAAGTTGGTTAGTACATTTTTCTAACTGTATTTTATTCAATTTTCAAATGTGAAATCGAAAATTTTAGTTTTTTAAAATTTTTTCGTTAAAAAATAAGTTTATTAAAATTTCGAAAATTCGAATTTTATTCATCTGCTGAATATAAACAAATTCCCTTTGGAAAAATAGATTCTTATAAATTCTAAAATTTTTTATTAATATTTTAATGTTTCTTTAAATTTAACGAAAAAATTATTTGTGGCTCTAATTATTAAATATTTGTGACTGTTTTTAATTCATTTCTCTTTTAATATAAAGCAAAAAGTTTGCCAAATTCATTTTTGTTAGCCCTTTTATCGATCTCCTGAATGCCTTTGTTTTTATCAGCAATTTTTACTGATAATAAAAATCGTAGGATAAATAGTGATTTGTTCTTTATTTATTATTTTTCATCACGATTGTTTTGGCGTTATTGTCTCTATTTAAATATTTTGGAAATTCTTCGTCTCGAAATGAATTTTTCAATAAATTTACCCTAAAATACATTTAATTGAAGTCAAATCGTTGTAAAATAGTTATTATTTTCGGTATAAATCGAAAATTGTTCGAAGACTGAGTTTTTTGCAATATATCACATATGATAGGCAAAAAAAGAAAAAGATTAAAAACTAAAATTCGGGCCCTGGTAATTAATTAATTAAATTATATTTTAAAATATTATACATGGATTATAATTGATAAAGTACTGCTAATTGATTAATAAATTTTCACTTTTATGATAATTTTTTTTTAAATATTTCTATTTGTTGTTTACTTTTTATTTACTTTTAAGTCTAATTAATTAATTAATTAATTAAAATTAATTGATAATTTGAAAATTAATAATTTTTTTGTTCAGAAACAATGTTATTTTAATAATAAATGTTTAAATTGGAGAAATTTTCAAAAATTGATTCTCTTTTAAATTTATTTAGATAATGCTTAATTATGCTATTCTTTTTTATGCAATTCCCAAATCTTGCACCAGCCCTTCTTTTTTTTTCTTTTCTTTTGGCTACTTCTTTATACTAATTATATGTTTTGTCAAGCCAACTTTTTCATCACAATTTCTGTTTATTTTAAACAAATCTATTTTGATATTTTTTGAAGACTAATAATATTATTATTTATAAAGCTTTGTAAAATATAAAATTTTTTTATTTTATTTAACTTATCATTTTGGTTTTGAGATTAGATAATAATAATTAAGTTCATTAAAATTATTTATTATTTCATTAAATTATTTATTATTTTAAGTTTGAATATATTTAATAATCGGTACTAATGGGCTTCTTTAAATATACTTTCTTCTTTATTCCGAATTTTTATTTCAATTTTATTGTTAGTGATTTTATTATTTTCTTTAAATAATTATTACCAAATTAATTTTTACGATTTCGTCACTTAATATTTGGAAAACTTATCTTACTGCATTGTGTTTTAATGATTGATAAATGTGGCTTGACATTCTATCAAATTATTTTGAAATTGTTTAAATTATAAAATAGAAGTTTTTATTTTTGTTAAAAATAGTTTTTAATTATTATAAAGAAAAGTGTATTTGTTTTTTGCACTTATCTGTTTTATATTCCACAAGTTTATATATTAAATCACAAAAATTTTAATAAAAATATTTTTTTATACGGCTATAATTTTATGTGCATAACCATGGAAAAAAGCATTAATTAAAATTACTATTGTAGTTAATATATTATTTAATATTTTATTTATGGTATTTAATTTAAGCGTCAAAAATGAACTTTATCTAGTAGAATATTTTAATCTTGTTCTCTGCAGGGAAATATTCTGAGCATTATATGATTGCGCGGCCTTTTTAAATTCAATGATTAGTGATTTTAAATTGCTTTTAAATTATAAATAATAATTTCTAAAAACAAATTATATTTAAATCAAATTTTATCAAAGTTATAAATACTTTAAAAAATTTTTTTATTAACCTTGATTCTTTTTATACTATTGTCAAATAATTAAATGTTTTTAAATTTTAAATTATTATTGTTTATTTTTATTCTGCCCATTAATTTAGTGTAATAATATTACTTCAATATAAATGTTAAAAATTATTTACTTTTTAAATTTAATTGACCCATTATGGCCGAAACAGACAATATTCTTATAACATTCTAAATAATTAAATTATTTTATTTCAAATTTTCTAGTTTCTATACCAAAATATTTTTTATTTATATTTCTATTATTTTAATTATATTTATTATTATTTAACAAATTATTATATGGCGTATTTTATTATTTTGTAGCGATCTCTTTTCCTTTCTAATAATGTTGCTAATTTTATTTTTTTTAATTTGAAAATGATTGCGATAGAATTAAGCGATTTTTTCCTTTTATATAACACCATTTGTAAAAAAAAGTTTAAATTGAAATATTTAATTTTTTTCAAATTTTCAAAAATTAATTATATTTTTAAATATATTTATTTAATAATTAATTATTGCTGCATTCAAAATTCTTGCACCACCACTTCTTTTCTTTATTGGCTCCTTTATAAAACTAATTATATGGCAGGTAATCAAACTATTTGCATCAGAACAATGAGGAGTTGGATTCAAGGTAGAAAAAAAATAAAGAATTATTATTTAGTTTAGGAAAATCACATATTATAACAAAACAATTATTTAGTATTTAGATTTTATTATTTATTTTAATGATTTTAACTTAAATAAATGAAAATTTCATTATATTTAGTTATTTATTGCTTCGAAAATTGAAAATATTATCATTTTAATAAATAATTCAATTATTTTAAATTTTTGAGTTTCATTATTAAAGATATTAATGCATTTAATTTTTTTAATATGTTGATTAACATTGCTCCTTTAAGTTTAATAATTAACAGGCAAACTTTTAAAATTTATCTTAGTTTTATCTAAATAATTTACGAAAGATAATATCCAGGAAATATAGTTTTATAAAAAAATATATAATTAAAATAAATAATAATTATCGCAAATATAAAAAAAAGTATTGAAATTGAAAAAGAAAGACGCATTATTAAACAAAAACTCCATTATTGTTTAAAATTCGACCCTTGAAGAATTTAACCCTATAAATTACCAAATATTTTTATCTTCTAAACCATGCAAAAAATTTATCAAATTCTTAGACTAAATTAAAATAAAAAATTTATATTTTTAAATTGTTTTAAAAAATAGATAAAAAACAAAACATTTTTCGCCAGAGAAGTGTAGATGAAATAAAATTCTAAATTTAATTAACTAATTAAAATAATTTTATTTTTAAAACTATTTCTATTTATATTAACTATTTAATTATTCGAATTTTCTTTATAATTATCCAAAAAGTAAATAATTATTGAATTAATAAATAATATAAAAAAATAAATTATTTTACTTAATAAAGAGCATCAATGGGTACTTTATATAAATTCACAAAATATTAGATTTGTACATTTTAATAATAAATTACAAATATTCAAATATTACTTAACTAATTTTAAAATAAATCAAAAAATATATAAGCATTTACAATATAATTTAAATTTTATTTTATTCAACCCTTTTTTTAATTCTTATGAAAATTAAATTAAATGTGAATTGATATTGATTTAAAAAAAGGACAAAAGTCAAAAAAGGTGGAAGTTAGTAGTTACCCCCCCAGATTTTGGGGGTGACAATTCAGTCCCGTCGTTTCAGTCCCAGGCAATTCAGTCCCGTAGTTTTAGTCCCAGGCAAGTCAGTACCAGACCAATTAAGTCCGACCCATGCCTATTAGAGTTTTTTTTCTGTTTTGCATGACTGAGCTAGTAGTACATCAAAATGTTACGCTTGACTGATTTCATAACAATTAGCTCCTGCCTATTATTAAATTTACACATGTGTATTTGTAGTAATTATCTCTCGTACATTATGCATGACCAATTTTATGAAAATTATTCAAAATGTTATGCTTCGGTGATTTCATAGTAATTATTTATGTTACAATTGCTCTCAAATTCCATTTTTTACAGTGACCTATTTTGCTCTGGTTACCGTCATCAAAATAATTATTGCTGCCCTCTATTGAGAGTATAAATAGACGAGCATTCCCAACCAAAAGTCCATTTCTCCCATTCATTCAAAAAAAAAAATTTTCAATCCCACTCCACTTTACATTATTCTCTGAAAACAAAAATAAATTTGAGTATTTAAATACAAAATAATTCCATTACTTTTACAATTCTATCATTAAAAATAAATAAATATAAATAAAAATGAAACGAACTTCTGACGACCAAGTTCCTTCATCCCCTAAAAAGACCCAATCAAATAAATGCATTAGAAAAATTGACAATTTTACATCAAAGAGCCGAAAACACCAACTTTTCCGCTCCAAATCTAAATTTGTCGTCGAGGAAATTGAGACATGTGCTGACCCTACGGCGGAACTCCGTTCTTGTATACACCATTCAATTGAAGAAGCAGTCTTAGATGCCCACAACTCACTTGGATCAGCAAATAAGGTGGGGGTAATCATTTCTTCTGAACTTTTAGACCAAGGCGACATTATTGTTCCAATTACACCAATTTCCTCCAATGTCGTAGATGCAGTTTTTAATCAATTTTGTAAAGTGGAGCAGAGTAAATCCAAATACGTCAACCTCTACGGTGCGCCGTTTATGATCACGGTCACAGTACTTAACACTGACGGACTTCCCCGACAACGAACAATCAAAGGCAAAGGGCACCCTCCTTCTTCATCATATGCCCATATTTTTAAAATCAACAACAATGACAACTTTTGCCTATTTTATGCCATTGAATTAATGCGCTATTATTCATTGTATAAACGTAATATTATTTCTAGAGACAAATGGCGTTGGATTAGTGACAGACAAACTACAGTTTTGAGGCAAAAAGTCCATCTTCTTCTCCGAGAAGCAGGGATTCCCACAACAGAAACTGAATATGACGCGGAAATTTACATCCATCAAGTGCAAGGATTATGGAATATTAAACACCCGGGCGAATATAAGATTTTTATCTTCAACGACTATCAAAACCGCCCTATTGCTAAATCTGATGTCACCGACTACCAGTTTCCCATACTCCTCTACCATAATAATTATCATTTTGATGGCATTAAAACTCTTTCTAAATTCTTCAAGAAGCGTTACTATTGTCTCTCTTGTGAATGTATCTACGACCGCAAAACAACACATTCTATGAACTGTACTTCACTCTGTCACGGCTGCCGGGAGGTGGGCGTCGACTATCCGTGTGAGCCTCAGCAAATGTACTTCAAAAAATGTGAGCACTGTAACAATAAATTTTACAACATCAACTGCTATGAACGACATCTTAAAAATGATATCTGCACAAAATTCCAACGATGCAATGACTGTGGTGTAATATATAACATTAAATATCATTCAACTATGAGTCATCAATGTGGAGAAAAGTTTTGTCGCCTATGTAAACAATTTCACGTAAAAGAGGAAGACGACGAGAATCCCTGCAGTAGCTGTTTTATCCAACCTCTTAAACAACAAAAAATCAAACCGTACCGGATCATAGCTTACGATTTCGAGGCAACACAGGACAAAAAAGTTGGAAATAGTTTCGAACACGAAGTCAACTTTGCAGCGGCTACCGTCATCTGCACCAATTGTATTAATAATGGAGAATGGAAAAACTCACTAGAGGGAAAACAATGTGCTATATGTGGCCCCAACCGTACAATTACATTCTCACCATTTGATTACAAAGAGACAACAGTAGACCAAAAAATTGTCACCCAGCAAACTCTACGGGAATTTGTCCAATGGCTACTATTTGAACAAAATAAAAAATACCCAACTGTAGCCTTTGCACACTTTGGGGGTCGCTACGACATGACAATGATCATCAAGGAAGTTATTGCACAAGGTACAATTTTTAATATTCATAGATTATATATTTTTTAAGGTGTTCACGATCCACAAATTATCAAACAAGGAAATCGTCTTTATGAACTCAAAATTAAGGATAATGAGCATGCCCCACTAACAATTTTCCATGACAGTTACAATTTGATGCCTATCAAATTATCGGGTCTCATCAAATCATTTGGACTCAAAATTCAAGTGATTCATTTTCATAAAAATTATCAATTTTTTTTTTTAGGATAAACAACACTTTCCACACATGTTTAACAAATCATCTAATTATGAAAATGTTCTTACTAATTTACCGCCGCGCGAAGAATACTGTCCCAATCAAAAGAAAAAAACTGATCTGCAAAAGTTCAACGAATGGTACAACACCAATTATGACCAACATTTTGATTTAAAAGAAAAATTGCCCGAATACTGCTGCAACGACGTCAAAATTCTCACCCACGCCCTCGTCGAGTTGCGCCGGGAATTCAAACAATTAACACAAAGAGAAGGAAATCATAGAGGAATTGACATTCTTTGGCAAGCAATGACCATAGCCAGCGCCTGCGTCAAAAACTTTGCCCTTAATCATTTGAGATCCAACTCTCTAGCTATAGTCCCGGAGAAAGGCTACACCCCACAACAAAACCAAAGTGCACTGGCCAACAAATTTCTTGACTGGTACTCTCACATAAACAACGTTCATGTACAAACGGCCAGTTCCCGCTACGGAGAATATATGTTTAAACGTGAAGGGCAGGTTTATCAAGTGGACGGCTACATTAAAGGCACAAATGGGCAGCGGGACAAAATAATTGAAGTGAATGGTTGTTTATGGCATGGGTGTGAGGAGTGTTTTGATGATATGGATGAAGAAACGAGGATGCCAAACGGGAAGACACTGGGGGAGATTAGGCTAAGGGAACAGAGGAAACATGAAATACTTAGGCGGTACGTCGACTTGGAGGTGGTATGGGAGCACGAGATCAATAAACAAATGAAGAGAGACAAAGAGATGAGGGAGTATTTCGAAAACTGGAAGGATTGCTCACCTATCAAAATAAGAGAAGCATTTCACGGAGGACGGACAGGACCAATGAAACTAATCCACACAGCAAAACCGGGGCAGAAAATCAGCTACAAGGACTTCACCAGCCTCTACCCGTTTACCAACTTCTCTACAAAATATCCCCTAGGGCATCCAAAAATTATTTCTTTCACGACCAATGAGCAAACGGTCAATTGGCGTTCTCCAACTGACAACCCCTACAAAGGATTACTTAAAGTTCTTCTCCAACCACCAGACAACAACGTCAAAATCACTGTAATGCCAATAAAGTTTGATGAGCGCCTGCTATTCCCTCTCTGTGAAAAATGCGCCAAAGTTATTAGCAACAAATACCCAAAAGGTCTCAAAGACGACAACTACTCCTGCCCCCACTTCAACACCAACGACCGCGCCTTCGTATCAACTTGTACTCATCTTGAATTAAATGCATCATTGGAGGTTGGCTATACCGTCAGAAAACTTTTTCAAGGCCATCATTTCGCTCACGTAGGACTTGAAGACATTGTCACTCCATTGGTCGTATTGTAGGACATGAAAAAGTTTTCTGACGGTATAGCCAACCTCCAATGATGCATTTAATTCAAGATGAGTACAAGTTGATACGAAGGCGCGGTCGTTGGTGTTGAAGTGGGGGCAGGAGTAGTTGTCGTCTTTGAGACCTTTTGGGTATTTGTTGCTAATAACTTTGGCGCATTTTTCACAGAGAGGGAATAGCAGGCGCTCATCAAACTTTATTGGCATTACAGTGATTTTGACGTTGTTGTCTGGTGGTTGGAGAAGAACTTTAAGTAATCCTTTGTAGGGGTTGTCAGTTGGAGAACGCCAATTGACCGTTTGCTCATTGGTCGTGAAAGAAATAATTTTTGGATGCCCTAGGGGATATTTTGTAGAGAAGTTGGTAAACGGGTAGAGGCTGGTGAAGTCCTTGTAGCTGATTTTCTGCCCCGGTTTTGCTGTGTGGATTAGTTTCATTGGTCCTGTCCGTCCTCCGTGAAATGCTTCTCTTATTTTGATAGGTGAGCAATCCTTCCAGTTTTCGAAATACTCCCTCATCTCTTTGTCTCTCTTCATTTGTTTATTGATCTCGTGCTCCCATACCACCTCCAAGTCGACGTACCGCCTAAGTATTTCATGTTTCCTCTGTTCCCTTAGCCTAATCTCCCCCAGTGTCTTCCCGTTTGGCATCCTCGTCTCTTCATCCATATCATCAAAACACTCCTCACACCCATGCCATAAACAACCATTCACTTCAATTATTTTGTCCCGCTGCCCATTTGTGCCTTTAATGTAGCCGTCCACTTGATAAACCTGCCCTTCACGTTTAAACATATATTCTCCGTAGCGGGAACTGGCCGTTTGTACATGAACGTTGTTTATGTGAGAGTACCAGTCAAGAAATTTGTTGGCCAGTGCACTTTGGTTTTGTTGTGGGGTGTAGCCTTTCTCCGGGACGATAGCTAGAGAGTTGGATCTCAAATGATTAAGGGCAAAGTTTTTGACGCAGGCGCTGGCTATGGTCATGGCTTGCCAAAGAATGTCAATTCCTCCATGATTTCCTTCTCTTTGTGTTAATTGTTTGAATTCCCGGCGCAACTCGACGAGGGCGTGGGTGAGAATTTTGACGTCGTTGCAGCAGTATTCGGGCAATTTTTCTTTTAAATCAAAGTGTTGGTCATAATTGGTGTTGTACCATTCGTTGAACTTTTGCAGATCAGTTTTTTTCTTTTGATTGGGACAGTATTCTTCGCGCGGCGGTAAATTAGTAAGAACATTTTCATAATTAGATGATTTGTTAAACATGTGTGGAAAGTGTTGTTTATCCTAAAACAAAAAAAAATTGATAATTTTTATGAAAATTAATCACTTGAATTTTGAGTCCAAATGATTTGATGAGACCCGATAATTTGATAGGCATCAAATTGTAGCTGTCATGGAAAATTGTTAGTGGGGCATGCTCATTATCCTTAATTTTGAGTTCATAAAGACGATTTCCTTGTTTGATAATTTGTGGATCGTGAACACCTTAAAAAATATATAATCTATGAATATTAAAAATTGTACCTTGTGCAATAACTTCCTTGATGATCATTGTCATGTCGTAGCGACCCCCAAAGTGTGCAAAGGCTACAGTTGGGTATTTTTTATTTTGTTCAAATAGTAGCCATTGGACAAATTCCCGTAGAGTTTGCTGGGTGACAATTTTTTGGTCTACTGTTGTCTCTTTGTAATCAAATGGTGAGAATGTAATTGTACGGTTGGGGCCACATATAGCACATTGTTTTCCCTCTAGTGAGTTTTTCCATTCTCCATTATTAATACAATTGGTGCAGATGACGGTAGCCGCTGCAAAGTTGACTTCGTGTTCGAAACTATTTCCAACTTTTTTGTCCTGTGTTGCCTCGAAATCGTAAGCTATGATCCGGTACGGTTTGATTTTTTGTTGTTTAAGAGGTTGGATAAAACAGCTACTGCAGGGATTCTCGTCGTCTTCCTCTTTTACGTGAAATTGTTTACATAGGCGACAAAACTTTTCTCCACATTGATGACTCATAGTTGAATGATATTTAATGTTATATATTACACCACAGTCATTGCATCGTTGGAATTTTGTGCAGATATCATTTTTAAGATGTCGTTCATAGCAGTTGATGTTGTAAAATTTATTGTTACAGTGCTCACATTTTTTGAAGTACATTTGCTGAGGCTCACACGGATAGTCGACGCCCACCTCCCGGCAGCCGTGACAGAGTGAAGTACAGTTCATAGAATGTGTTGTTTTGCGGTCGTAGATACATTCACAAGAGAGACAATAGTAACGCTTCTTGAAGAATTTAGAAAGAGTTTTAATGCCATCAAAATGATAATTATTATGGTAGAGGAGTATGGGAAACTGGTAGTCGGTGACATCAGATTTAGCAATAGGGCGGTTTTGATAGTCGTTGAAGATAAAAATCTTATATTCGCCCGGGTGTTTAATATTCCATAATCCTTGCACTTGATGGATGTAAATTTCCGCGTCATATTCAGTTTCTGTTGTGGGAATCCCTGCTTCTCGGAGAAGAAGATGGACTTTTTGCCTCAAAACTGTAGTTTGTCTGTCACTAATCCAACGCCATTTGTCTCTAGAAATAATATTACGTTTATACAATGAATAATAGCGCATTAATTCAATGGCATAAAATAGGCAAAAGTTGTCATTGTTGTTGATTTTAAAAATATGGGCATATGATGAAGAAGGAGGGTGCCCTTTGCCTTTGATTGTTCGTTGTCGGGGAAGTCCGTCAGTGTTAAGTACTGTGACCGTGATCATAAACGGCGCACCGTAGAGGTTGACGTATTTGGATTTACTCTGCTCCACTTTACAAAATTGATTAAAAACTGCATCTACGACATTGGAGGAAATTGGTGTAATTGGAACAATAATGTCGCCTTGGTCTAAAAGTTCAGAAGAAATGATTACCCCCACCTTATTTGCTGATCCAAGTGAGTTGTGGGCATCTAAGACTGCTTCTTCAATTGAATGGTGTATACAAGAACGGAGTTCCGCCGTAGGGTCAGCACATGTCTCAATTTCCTCGACGACAAATTTAGATTTGGAGCGGAAAAGTTGGTGTTTTCGGCTCTTTGATGTAAAATTGTCAATTTTTCTAATGCATTTATTTGATTGGGTCTTTTTAGGGGATGAAGTAACTTGGTCGTCAGAAGTTCGTTTCATTTTTTATTTATATTTATTTATTTTTAATGATAGAATTGTAAAAGTAATGGAATTATTTTGTATTTAAATACTCAAATTTATTTTTGTTTTCAGAGAATAATGTAAAGTGGAGTGGGATTGAAAAATTTTTTTTTTGAATGAATGGGAGAAATGGACTTTTGGTTGGGAATGCTCGTCTATTTATACTCTCAATAGAGGGCAGCAATAATTATTTTGATGACGGTAACCAGAGCAAAATAGGTCACTGTAAAAAATGGAATTTGAGAGCAATTGTAACATAAATAATTACTATGAAATCACCGAAGCATAACATTTTGAATAATTTTCATAAAATTGGTCATGCATAATGTACGAGAGATAATTACTACAAATACACATGTGTAAATTTAATAATAGGCAGGAGCTAATTGTTATGAAATCAGTCAAGCGTAACATTTTGATGTACTACTAGCTCAGTCATGCAAAACAGAAAAAAAACTCTAATAGGCATGGGTCGGACTTAATTGGTCTGGTACTGACTTGCCTGGGACTAAAACTACGGGACTGAATTGCCTGGGACTGAAACGACGGGACTGAATTGTCACCCCCAAAATCTGGGGGGGTAACTACTGAAGTTTTAAAATTTTCTTATCATTGGAATTCTGAAAATATTCCATTTTTCAAAAACCAAAAAATGAAACAATTTCCAAATGATGTTTCTTTTTGTCCTTTGAATTTATTGCTTAATTAATTTTACATGGGTCGAAATATAATTTTAATTATTATTTTTTTTAAATGAAGAATTTGAATGATTTTTAATAGAAATATGTTAAAAGTGTTATAAGTTGTAATTTTAAATAAAGAAATTAAATAATTTGACGAAAAAATATAAGTTCAGTCAGCAGAAATCATTAATATAATTAACCCTTAAATTAGAAATCGATAAAAGAAAAATTAATTTAAAATAAATAGTGAATTTTTTTAGCTGATCATCATTATATAAATGAATAAAATATCATTTAACTAATCCTAATAACTTTAATATTTTTAAAAAAAATATTTTTTTCTTTGCAACTTTAAATCCTTTTGATTTTTTAAATTTTATCTTTTAAAATTCTCTTGTCCATAGGTACTTTTGCATTCATTGTAATTTTATTACAGTAACATTTATAAATTATTGCAAAGCATGCAATATGGTTAATTATGGATTTGATAAAAAATCAAATTTTCAGAAGAAACAAAAAATTTAATAATTTAGATTCAACAGATTTTATTTTTCTAAATTACTTGAGAAGTAATTTCTTTAGAAAGAGTCATATTACAAAGTTATAAAATTTTTTCAAACATTTTAATTGTTAAGTCCATTTATTAGAAATTCGTTTATAATAATGAAAATAAATAAAATCAAATTTTTAAAACAAAATTTGAGTAAGAAAATATAAAAATTAAACCAATAAATAATAAAAATAATTCGTTAAACGAGACAATTGAATTAATTAAATTTATGATTAAATATTAAACAAAAAATTTTTAATTGTTAAGAATAATTAATTAAAACTTAAAAAAATCATTATTTTGTTGGATTTGCATTATTATTGGAAAGGACGCAAGATTAAAAATATTCTGAAAAGTTAATTTCAAATTTATATTTAATTACATCACATTAAAGTTAAAATTAAATACTTAGAAAGAATTAAATATAATTTTCAAAATCAAAACATATTTTAAAATAAATATAAGTTTTAAAATTGAAAATATATATATATATTTTTACGGAATATCACAGACAGACAAAAAATATTAAAGACTAATAAATATTATAGTTTTTATTTCATGAATTACGATATTCCTTCGGATTATTCTCGGGAATCACCTGTTTTACTGTTTTTATTTATTTTTAATTTTCGAAAGACGCCAATGGAATTTTTTTGAAATTATTGACAATTTTTTTAGATATCGATCAAAATATAATTTTTGAGATTTAGTTAAATTCTAATAAATTGTGTAAGATATTTTTCCAAAAGCACTGTCAAAAATTTCATCAAACTAAATTAATGGAACAAATAGTGAATTCGAAAGCAAATAAAATATGAGAAATAAAACCATACCTTTCAAAAAAACATTTTAATAAAAAAAGGTTGCATTTCTCATAAATAAATCTTTTAAAAATCTACAGAAATTTAGAGCAAAATTCTATAAATATTAATTATTCTTAAAAAGTGTAACATTCACCAATAGTTTTTGTACAATTTATAATACAAGAAAAATATTTTAAATTATTAAATATTTTGTCATTAACCTAAATGAAAACATTTCAATTTTAATATTTAATATTTATTCAAAGGTATACTTAAACAGTAATTAATAATATTTTAAATTTAATATTTAAAAAGATAATATTTATA
The DNA here is from genome assembly GCA_004148225.2 of Heterodera glycines. NCBI lineage: Eukaryota > Metazoa > Nematoda > Chromadorea > Rhabditida > Heteroderidae > Heterodera > Heterodera glycines. The sequence continues at coordinate 2,902,423 of CP049706.1, read as the reverse complement.
ATGGAATTCTTTATTATAAAAAAATAAGTTCGAAATAAATATAATTTCGAAAATACAAAAAAAAAATTAATTTAATAGAGTAAATGGCATTGAATAAGAGAGAATATTTAAATGGAGGAAACATTGATGAAAATTAATTGTAAATTTTAAATTAAAAAAAATCAAATAAAAAATTTTAATGCCACCAAAAGAGAGAAACTCGGCTTTAGATTTAAATAGAGTTTGGAGAAAAAATTAAAAAAACTTGAATTTTATCATTAACCCTAAGGGAATTTAATTAACAAAAACATTTTAAAATAATTGTGTGGTAAATATTGAAAACATAGAAAAAGTGCATAGATCTATTTTATATAATATTCATGTATGCAGAGATTTAGTAAAAAGAAATTATACAATTTAAATGAAACCCATTTTTTTAATTTTAGAAAATAAAAAGGCAAACTAATGATTTTAAATATTGAAAGAATTAAATATATTTTACAAATTTAATAAAATTAAAAAATTAATGTGTTAATGTTAGAATATCATTAAATTTAATTTTTCTAAAATAATAATGGCTAAAATCATTTTGCAATGAAATAAAAACAAAACTTTTAATAAAAAAATGTTATCTAAAAAAGGAATTTTAATATATATATGAAAATGATTCATTTTTTAAAAAATGACCGTACTAACATTTCCAACAGTATCGGCAAAAAGTGATATTTTCTGTCCAAAATTTCTGATAATTTTTTTTATAAAAATTTCGTAAAATTGTCAATTATATAAGGAATAATTCATATAACATATTTAAAAATATTACTAATCGAAATAAAGAACTTATTTTCAAAGCTCAACCATCTCCTAGAAAGAACATTCTGATGAGTTGTTATGTCAACATAAAGTCAATAATTAAATAAATAAATAGTTAAATATTAATTAATAAGACAAATTGGTAATATTGTTTTTTTTACTACTTAAACTTTTGTTTAGAGTTATAAGTTAAGATAATAATGAATTTTATTTTTTATTTTTGAATTAATGTTTTAAAAGTTAAAAGTTTTTTATTTGTTTTTTCTATTTTGAATCATAGTAAAATCCTAATAAAAAATAATGATACTTTTCCTCCTTTTTTCGTTTATGAGCAAGTATTGATAACTATTTTCAAAAAATATTTTTATTAAATTAACTCGTCGAAAAGTTGTCTTACGGTTATGACTGATGACAGCGATACGCTATTAAATTCGTGAAAAAATATATTTTTTTATTTGTGTATAATATCTTGACAAATAATATTAATTTTATTTAATTAATTTCTTGCGGATTTATTAAATAAAAATTTTATTGGTTCGTTTAAAGTAAGTTTTAGTGCTTATATGGTATTTTTTCTTTTCTAAAATATTATTTTAATTTATTAATCTTTTCATTAAAAAAAATTCCATACCTATTTTGAATTCAATATTATGATATATTTGAACTCTTGACTATACTTTTTTAATATAATACAAAAATTAAATTTTTAAAAATTTAATATTTATAATGTCCTATTTATTTTTTTTTTATTTATTTTGTTAATTCCGTTATTAGTGAATTTTTTTAAAGTTTGCAAAAAATGCCAAAAAATTACAAAAATGTCAAAGAAAGGCATCGTTATTTAAGTTTCGTAATCCGAATAAAGCCAAATTGGAAATTTGGTCCGTAAATCTATTTAATTATTTCTTGAATATTTAAATAATTAATTGATAAAGATGAGTTTTTTTTATTAATTAATTCTTATTAATAAAGAAGTAAAAAATTTTTAGTTTTAATAATTTTTTTTTAGTTTTTATAATAAATAATTTGTTTTAAAAGTTTCTTTTCTTTTAATTTGTTTTCACTTTAATTTTTATTTTTAGGCATTTTTTCACAAATAAAAAAATTCTTTAATATGAAATTTAATAGAATATTTTACAATGTATCGGAAATATTTAATACTCAAACTATTTCTAAAAAATAAAACTTAGCAGACAAAGTTTTAATTTAATTATAAACAAAAATATTATTAATAACAAATTTAAAAAGAAACTCAAAAAATACCTATTATTAAAAGATATAATTTAAAACTTGTAAAAGATTTGGAAAAATAATTTGATATAAATAAATAAACTTTCAAAAATTATATATTTCAATTAAAAAATTAAACTGATTAAAAATAAGAAGAAAAATTTTATTTCATTAAAATTAATAAGAAATTAAAGTAAAGCCGCGAAAAAGCCTAAAGTAAAATAACAAAAAATAAAAAACAAAATTTTATAACTCACCACCACAAGTAGTTGATCAGCAATCCTAGCAGAACGAGAAGTAATTTGAATAAAAGCTTTATACAAATATATCTGTAAAATTTTAACAAATATTTTAATATAACCCCTAAAAATGCTACAACTTAATGGATTCTTATTACATTTCTATTCGGAGATTTGATAAAAGAAACAAACAAAGAATTTACTAATAAATAGAATTTTTATCTTAAGTTATTCTTCTACCTTTGCTTTTTCAGTTTATTATAGGTTTTGTTGCTATTAATTCCTTTTCGTCGGCGTATTTAGACATTTTTTAATCCGGAATCTTTTTGAATGAAACAATTCAAAATTAAAAAATAAAACAAAATGCAAGAAAGAAAATTTTTACAAAATATTTTAAAATGTAAATTTTATTATTTTATAAAAAATAGTTTTTTGACGTAAGACAATATAAAAATTCACTAAATATTTAATATTTAATTAAATTTTATAAATTATAACAGAAAATAAATAAATAAATGAATTAATAATTAAATAAAAATAATGGAAAATTTAGAAATAAAATTTAATAATTCATAAGCGAAAAAACAAATTAAACTATATTACCAAACCTCGAATTATATTTAAAATCGATAAAAAATGATGTAATATTATAAAAATATAATATATAATACAACTAATCACATGTTTAATAAGTCATTTATTTTTTAAATTAAAAATACCAAAGGCCAATAAAAAATGTTCAATTATTATATCTGTAAAATAAGTAATTATTACCTGTTGAACATAAATGAAAATAAGTATCGAAATATAACAAAAACTCGTTTAATATTTTACAGTAAAGAGTTTGGCGACGAGATAAAAAATAATTATTTTAAAGTATCAATATTATATATGAAACAAAATGATTCTAATTATTTATTTTTTAACATATTTAATGATATAAAAAACATTTGATAAAAATGAAAAGTAGTAAAAAAATCGTCTTTTATGACTGCTATTGAAAAAATGTTTATTGATTTAAAAAAATTATAAATAGAATTGAATTTTCCTATACTATATATAAAACAATATTTTTTATATAATTTTCTTTTTAAGGCTTTTTATTAAAATATTTAAAAATAGCATTTTCGTTGTTATAAAGCTTTATTTAGCCTTAATATATTATTTCTTTTCAGAGAAAATAACTTTTTTTAATTTAAATTTTTTATTAACTTTATTTTTATAAACTTCAAAAATAATAAAATAATTAAAATCTTTTAGAACACCTAATTTATTTTTATTATCATAAAAAACTGATAATCCAAGTTAATAAATTTGAAGCAAAAAAATAAATGAAAAGAAAAGAGAAATTCTAAGTCAAAAAAATTGTTGCAAAATGTGATTATTTTTTGAATTTCTAAATATGACAATTTAAATAACGAATTCAGAACATGCAATTGTAACTTTGGTCGCAGTCAATCTTCATGGGATAAATCATTAACAATAATTAAAAATATCGATTAATAAATATTAATAAAAAAATAATAATTGAAATATTTATAAAAAATCTAAATTTTTTAATTACAAAAAAAACTAAACTATATATTTAAAATGGATGCAAATGTTTTGTAAATTCTGTTTATTCATAAAAAAATAAAAAAGTCATCAGAAGGGCGAGAACCACTTACTCTGACGACTATCAGATAAATGTCGTAGAGTAAGTGACAAAATATATGGATGATCACAGGAATTAAAAAAAGACAAAATATGTGAAAATAAATAATAAATAAATTGAGGTCAAAGTCAAATGAGGTCGAAATACCAAATCACTTAGAAATTTGTTACATTCTAACTTTCCCGGTCTTACAGATTACCCTAGTGAACTTTTAAGTTTTATTTTAAATTGATTTAAAGAATTTGTTTTTATTAGTTCTTTATCGAGTTGATTCCACAATTTTGTTACCCTCCCAGCAAAGTAGAAAATAGTTTCAGATCTGTTCGGCCATAAGCAATTTTATGCGCCATGAACAGATCAAACAGCTTTCGCCTATTCTTAAGTGTTGGCAGTTGCAGGTATTCTAATCGATTTTGGTATGGAATTGGCGGAAGGCTGCATTTAAAAAATACCCTTTTGGTGAAATATTTTTGACACTTTTCGATTTTTTTAATATTTTTTGAAGAGACGGATTCCAAACCTCCGGAGCGTATTCCAATAAAGGCCTAATATAAGTTTTGTATAACGTAATCCAAATCTTAGACGATTTGGATTTAATTATTCGAAACAAGGAACGCATACGTAAATACGCATTCCTAGTTATTTGGTTAATATGATCGGAAAATTGTAATTTGTTATCAATGTTTACTCCTAAATCCCTAATTGTATCCACAGCATTTATTGTATTTCCATCAAATTTATATGTTTCTTTTGGGTTTTTTGAACCCAAATATAATACAAAAGTTTTTTGAATTGAAACTTTTATTTGCCATTTATTTGCCCATTCGAATAAATTATGCAATGCTTTATGCATAATTTCCGTGTCGGCTCTTGCTTTATAACAAATATATAATTTAACATCATCAGCATATAATTTTATTTTCACTCCTGATGGCAAGGCATCAGGAAGATCGTTAATATAAATCAAAAATAATAAAGGTCCCAGGACAGAGCCCTGGGGGACGCCAGAGATAACTTTTTTACTTGAGGATAAAGAATCCCCAATTTTAACTCGAAAAGTCCTATTACTCAAAAAGCCCTTTATCCACATCAAAAGTTTGCCCCTTATACCTATTTTTTCCAATTTGTATAAAAGTAAATTATGGGGCACTGAGTCAAATGCTTTTTGAAAATCAATATAAATAAAGTCAACATTTTTTCCATTTATAATTGCCTCGTACCAATCTTCCACAACTGTTATTAGTTGACTTGTCGTAGACCTATTTCTAACAAAACCAAATTGGTATTCCGAAATTTTATTGTTTTTTAGGAGAAAGTTGTAAATATTTTGGCTAAGAATTCTTTCCATAACCCTGCAAAGTGAGCAGGTTATAGAAATAGGCCTATAATTTTCAGGATTAAATTTGTCCCCTTTTTTGAAAAGAGGAAAAACTATTGATTCCTTCCAGATATCTGGAAGAGAACCAGAGTCTTTTATTCGGAAGTTTTTTCAAGTTTTTGTGTCTCGATGATGTTAAAGTCTATATCTGATATAAAGCATTGATTAACAAAAGTATTGCCCAAGTTTAGGTAGCCTGGGTCAATATCAGAATTGTTAAACGAATTTGCAAATAAGTTGGCAAATAATTCACATTTTTCATCACCATCATGATAGCATTTTTTTTCAAAGACTAAATTCGGTATTTCAAAGGGATTAACATCGTATTTTTGTAGGTATTTAAAAATGGAATTTCTTCCCTTTGAAATAGCCTTTTTCTCAATTTGCAAGTGAAATTTATTTGTTTGTATTTTTATGTATAAACTAATGCTATCATAAAGTGCTTTTTTTGTTGGGTCAGTTTTACATTGCCTATACAGTCTGGCTTTCTCTTTGATGGAGGCCAATAAATGCGTTGGATATTTAGGGGTCAAATCTTTTTTGGTAATTTTTTTCATTGGAATACACTCGTTTAAGGTTTCTAGCAATGTTTATTAAAGGCGTTGTATTTTTCGTTCACACTAAAATGCTCGTTAGATAAAGCGCTAATTCTAGAAGAAACCATAATATTAAAAAGAGAAACATTCGACGGAAAAAACCGTCGATTGTAAAAGAAGTTTGTTTTTTGTAGTGTTTTTGGAATAGACAATGTGAAAATTTGCGCTAAATGATCCGATGAAAAAACACCATCTTCAATAGTACATTGCTTTACAATTTGATCATTTGCCGGCAAAACTAAGTCTAACCACGAATTTCCCCTGGTGGGTCCACTCGTGGCATTGAAAAAAGTAAGCTTACTAAAAAAGTGGCAAAAAATTTCACCAAATTTACTCATAGAAATGGGCTGCCCTTCATTCCATACCAGGTCTTTATTCGGAAGGAGATGACAATTTGAAAGGAATGACAATTTGAAAGGATTATCACATTCTTTTTTCGGTAATTTCTTTGCTTTATTTTTATGCATTTATTTTGTAAATATTTCAATCTTGGGCTCTTTCCTAGAGTCACATGACGTGGTGAAGCTTTTTATGCTATTTTTAACAATCAGTTTCAATCCAATTCAAACAATAAAAATATGGTTTTAAGTTATTAATTTTTTTTTTTTGCTATTCTATAAATATTTAAATTATTCAAAAAATGATAATGACTTATTTCGTAATTTTGTTTAGTGAATAAAATATTTACATTTCATTAATTGCATAATTTATATAAAAAATTAGAAAACTTTTTTCTCAAATCGACATGATATTTAGTTCATCTTTATATTTAATTTATTTTTTAAATTTTAATTGAATAAAATTAAAATGCATAAAAGATTTTGTTTCATAAAAAATATTTTTAATAATTAATTATGCATAAAAAGAAAAAATAAAAATTGTAAAATGTATTAGCATGCACAGGATTCGAACCTGGGACCCAAAAAAAAGATTGACTAACACACTACCTCTACACAATTAGACACTTGGAAAGTAAACAAACAATTATTTCTTTTCCTTAATTAGAAAAAAACCAAAAACTTTGGCACGGAATAACTCGGCACTCGGGCTCATTCCGCAAAAAATAAAATCACTTTTCTTAAGAACCCATGGGTGCTCTATCCACTGACCAAATTTCATTCTGAAATCCCACGGACAGCCTAGGACCTTCCTTTGTAAGGGGCTCCAGTCATGCAAATCCTGTGATTTTTTAAATGTTCAGACCGCTTTTTTCGGCGCGCTTTTTCTAAAAAAACTTTTGGGAACTGATGGGGGGGGGTTGGGACCGGCGGTGCCGATAGGCGCCGCCGGAAAAATTTTTGAAAATTAGAGTGTAATTTGGTAAAGGATTTTGTAAAAAATGACCTATTTTGTGATTTAGAGCCAATTGGAAGCCCTGGTTTAAAGGCCATCTTTTGGACTCATTCTTGCTGGCGCTAACGAAATCAGATTATTAAAGTGAAAAAATGGAAGATTTACGAGCATTTAAAAATAAAAACGCTTTTTGTTAAACTCTGTCAAATTCCCTATCGCTCTTTTTCTTCTTGTCTCCAACGACTCATAAAGTGATCGTAAAGGCAAAGGATGAAAGATATGGATGAATAATAAAATGGAGAAATGAAATGAAATGAAATTTAAATTAATAAATAATTAAATGCAAATTTGTTCAAAAATTATTTCCTCCGTCTCTTCCGTTTTTGGCATTTAATTCTTTTGGCATTCTCTGGCATCTCGGCTTCGTCGGTCGTGGGCGCCTACATTAATAAGTAATATTAAATATGCTAAATTGCATTAAATCAATTAAAAAGTATGTGTATAACAAAAAATTTATGAAAAATAAGGAAAAGATAACCCCAACAATTAGTAATTTAAAATAGAATTAAAAATTCCACTAAATGTGAATTTTTTAGTTTAATTTACATCTAAAAAAAATTAAACTTTGACACAGAATATCTCAATGTAATATGCCTCATTCAATAAGATAATTATTTATTTATTAAGTATCAAACTAATTTACAATATACTTATATTATTTTGAATATACTTATAATAATTAAATTGAATCAATTATTTAATTATTTATTAGAATGCTGCAAGGAAATAATCGTCATCAAATCCATTTATAGTAGTAGAAATTGATTTAAGTCTTAAATTTTATAAAACATTAAACTAATAAATGATAAAATTTGTTTATATGTCAGATTATATATCCGTTTTCAAAAATAAAAACCAAGTTAAAAACACCAAAATAAAACTCAAAATTAATAAATGAATTTAAAAATACTATTGCAAGAAAAGTTGCATTTTTTTCCTAAAAAATAATATTTGCTTATACTTTTCATTTTTTACAAAATCCTTTACCAAATTACACTCTAATTTTCAAAAATTTTTCCGGCGGCGCCTATCGGCACCGCCGGTCCCAACCCCCCCCCCCATCAGTTCCCAAAAGTTTTTTTAGAAAAAGCGCGCCGAAAAAAGCGGTCTGAACATTTAAAAAATCACAGGATTTGCATGACTGGAGCCCCTTAGCAAATTTGGACACTGACTCGCGCCCCCCCCCTTCCCGTGACCGGACATCTGGACAGTGGACATTACGACAGTGGACATTTGGTCCGAAATGGCGAATCATTTTAGAAAATGATAAATAAATTATGCAATTAATGAAATGTAAATATTTTATTCACTAAACAAAATTACGAAATAAGTCATTATCATTTTTTGAATAATTTAAATATTTATAGAATAGCAAAAAAAAAAAATTAATAACTTAAAACCATATTTTTATTGTTTGAATTGGATTGAAACTGATTGTTAAAAATAGCATAAAAAGACAAAAAAAAACTAATATTAGCTTCACCACGTCATGTGACTCTAGGAAAGAGCCCAAGATTGAAATATTTACAAAATAAATGCATAAAAATAAAGCAAAGAAATTACCGAAAAAAGAATGTGATAAATTATTAAAAAACTAATAATAAATAAGTTAAAAAATTTCAATAAATCTAATTTAATTATTTTAATTACATTCAATTTTTTTTAAAGATTTTTAATGTTAATTGTTATATTCTTATCAAATAGAAAATAATTTTAAATCTTCAAATTAAGAAGCTATAATTAAATATCATTTCATTTTTTAATATAATTCAATAGAAAATGAAAATACCGAAATCTAGCATAGATTTTTATTTTTAAATTAAATTTTAATAAAATACCTAAAGAAATAATTTCCAAAAAATATTTTATAAAACAAAATTTATTTGTTTTTTGTCAATTAAACCTGGAATTCAAAAAATAAATAAAAATTATCGAAAATACCGAATAAACAAATTACATTGACATTTTTCTGGCTACCGGCCTGCCTCTAAATCGTCCTGAATTTTTTTAAATCACTAGAAATTGGAAATCTAACTTAGATTCTATCTCGTAAATTAATTTTTTTACAAGGTTGATAGGGTCCCTGATGACTTGTTGATTAAATATATATAAATTTCAAAAAAAATAAAATAAACAATTAACAAACAAATATTTTATTCAATTCTACTAAATAATATAGAAAAATGAAACAAAAATTTATTTAAAAAATTTCAAATGTTTCACTAAAAATAAATTATAAAATCATTTTGATTAATAATTTATGATTTATTTTTTAATTTAACATAAACCAAAAAAAGAAGCAAAAATGTGTTAAATTGCTAAAAAATATTTGGACAATTTACAAAATCCTTCATGCATTCTTCGATATAGGAAAACTTATGTTTAAAACTGTCAAAATTTTTTTTTAAATGCAACCTTTTTAAATATATAATTATAAAATAAATTTCTGAGTAAAAATTGAAAAAGTCATTAAGGTTCATGTAATTAGTCTACAAATTTATAAAGGAAATAAATAAAATAAAATATTGAAAAAATGCTAATTTGAAGAACTAAAAAAATTAATTACCAAAAAATTATTATAATAAAAGCTTTATTGGATTTTGAATGTAAACTCAGAGCAAAAAGATTTATAAATAAGAATATTTATATAAAAAATTACCAAATAAATATTAAAAATGTTTTAATCTCAATTCCATCCTTGTGACAGGGCGCCACTTTGACTTTTTATGCTATTTTTTAAAACCAATTTTAATTCAATCAATAATTTAATTTATGTAAGATTTAAAAAATATATGATTTTAAAACTAAAATAGATTATTTATAATAATTTATTTATGTTTCTTGAATTTAAGCATTACTTCTTAGATTTTGTAATATTTTCGAATTAAATCTTTTATATTCTGTTTTTAAATAACATTTAAATTGAAGAGATTAATAAATAAAAAAATACATATAAATTTATTTGGAATAAATTTATCCTTTTAATATTTTTGTTCTAAAACCACCAATACTTATTTTTATAAATAATTTTATTTTTAAATATAGATTAAAATAAAACTTAGATAAAGATAAATTTTTTGATGAAATTCCACTAAGTTTCATAATTTTTGTTTATTAAATTATTTTTTATGGCAAAATGATTTTTAACCATTTGAACAAATAGATGAGATAATGTAATTTAATTATATAGAAATATCAGAACATTCTTTAATAAGATTTGATTTAACTCAATTGAAATTTTAAAAATGCGTTAAAAGAAAATCCCACCCCGAGTCTTCTGTTGGCGGATCCATTCTGCTAGTCAATGAAATTTTTTTCTATATTAAGTTTTATACTAGTTTTTATATAAATTTAGCGAATCGCATAAATAAATTTAATTATTTTTCAATCACTGAGTTTTTTTCCATAGATCTAGCAACAGACTCGGACACGAATAATCTTAATAATTATTATTAAATTAGTTGTTAATTTAATTTAGGATTTTGTAAATAATAATACAAATTGTCTTTAATTTAAATCATAATTTTAATTATGGAATTTATTATTATTATTTGTTGAAATTTTTTAATTAATATTTTTAATTGATTTCAATTAAGTGTCCAAAATGATATTTATTTTTACAATATTTCTATTATAAGAATAAAGTTTTTCATTGCTTCTCTATGGGTGTATGAGATCTCTTCTTTCATGGTGCCAATAATATATGCTTGTGTGAAGGTTTTCGAATGTTACAATAGATGGATTAATTTGACAACGAAAAAAATTACAGCCAAATCGGCGCCGAACGACAAACTCACGCCGAAAATTAATAGCATAAAGTTAATTATTATTTTTTTTTATATATTAATATTTTAAAGAAACATTTAATTTTGTTATCTATTATTTATTAATTTTTGCACGCAGCCATTTAATTAAGAATAATGATTAATGAAATTATTTTTGAAAAATATGCTTTTATTCAGAGGTTTAAGTTTTAAATTCTATTTCTTTTCATAAATATTTAAATTGTTCAAAAAAATTATTATGATTTATTCTGTTTTTGTTTAATTAAAAAATAATATTTATACTTCATTAAATGCATTTTTTTGTATTTTTATATTTAAATAATTTTTATAAATTTTAACATTAAAAAATCAACATTTTTTAAATTTGTTAACCATTTTATAATAAAAATAAAAGTCATCTTTGTCAATTAATTATTTAAATATTAAAGTAAAAATAATTTAATAAATTTATAAATTTTATAATTACAGACGAAATTTCCAATTTCCCTTTATTCGGATTACGATACTTAAATAACAATGCCTTTCTTTGACATTTTTTTGTAATTTTCGGGCATTTTATGCTAACTTTAAAAAATATACATTTTGGAAATAGCGTAAATAAATAAATAAATAAATTTAAATATAAAATTCAAAACACATAATTTAAAATGATATTTTTTCTTAAAGTACTGTAACAAAAAAAATAATGGTTACTTGAATTTATTTTTTCTTACAAAATAAAGTAATGCATATAAACGTGTAAAAGGCATTGAAAAAGAGAATTATTATTTAAAAGACATCAAGAATAATTAAACAAAAATATAATTAAATGATTAGAATATAATAAAAAAATATTATTTAAGTAATATTTATTTCTATTTATTTAATGCTAGAATAAATATTTAAATTTATATTATAGCAATGATATAAATGTTATTAATTACTGCATTAATATAGGCAAACAATTTTTTGAAATGCTTCTTTTACTGATTATATTTCTTTAATAAAAAATTTAAATTTAATATTTTTTGTTTTATCTTTAGTTTTCAATGATATAAAAATAAATTAATTCACGTGGTAAAAAAATGAAAAACAAAAATATTTAATTTGGAAATAATTATATTATAAATAATTTTGATGCATTCGTGAAACATAATGGAGCTAATTATTTAATTGACCAATAACTTGCAAAATAAATAAACAAGAGAAGAATTGTTAGAAAAATTAGAAAAATTGGAATAGAGACAAGTACAGACAATGGGATATAGAAGTTTATTAACAATAATTAACAAAACAATTTCAAATTTATGAAATAATTGACAAAAATAAATCTCGGATGATAATGAGTTTTCATAGATAACACAAACATGTTAAAATAAGTTATCATAAAATTAATATTTCATAATCTAGAGATTTTAAACAACTGTTGATAATTTCTGTTTGCATAGCCATGATGGATTTTATAAAAAAACAAAATTCACAGGCACACAACGAATTAAGAACTATGGAGAAATCCAAGATGAAATGGAAAATAATTAAAAAAGGTATAATTTAAACAAAACATATAATATTAACAAATTAATGTTATTTTCTTATAAAATATATGGAAAACATAAATAAATTTGCCAATTAATCAAATAATAAATATTAATTTAAGAAAATTTATTATGACATTTCTTTTTATTTATTTTCATCAAAACAGATTAATATTATTATTTTCTGAAGTACGTGCAAAATTGAAACAAATATGAAAATACATAACAAAATTTTTCAATAATAATACAATATTTTGGATTAAAAAGCATCATTAAATTTTCTTAAGTTTTTGTTTTATTTAAAGTTTTTTAAAATTTTTTACATTTAACTCTATTGTTAAATATATTTGTTTTTTAAATTTAATTTAATATTTCTAAAATATTTTAGAACTTTTTATAACAAATTTTTTATCTATTTCTTAATATAAATTAATTTAGAACTTTAATTTAATTTTTACATAAAAAATAGAAAATTAATTACATAAATATTATGGAATAACCAAAGAAAGCCGTGCCAACACAGTTTGTCAGCATTCCTCATGATAAATATAAAGTCAAATAAAAAAAAGTTTGAATAGATTTCTTTATACACAAAAAATGATTTATATAGTTAACTTAAATGTCTTATTAGAATACCATAAAAATAATAAATAAATAATTAATTAAAATGAGAAAATTAAATTTAAAAAATTTGAAACTTAAAGCTTTTGTTTTGATGGAATTGTATTGAAATTTTTATTTAAATAGCCACAAAAGCCAAAAAACTAATATTGGAGCCTACAAAAAACAATGAACTAGGAGTAGCCCGAACAAGATTAAAAATATTTTAGTCGTTTTTTTCATTGCTTATTTAAATAACTAAAACGAAAAATTATAAACAATTTTAAAATACAATTTTAAAAAGGTGGATTAACTAATTTAATAAGAAATATAAAAAAATAATATTTAAAATTAGAAAATAATTTCATTAATAAATAAAAATAAATTTAATATAATTAATTCCAAACTAAAATTTATAATTTATATTTTTATTAAAGATAATTATAATATGCAAATGTGAATTCACTTCCAATTGTAATAGAAAAAAGTATTTTTTGACTTAAAAACCGAATATTATTGAAATCTAAGCAGAAAAAAACTTAATTGGAATCTTAAATTTGTCAAAAGTAAACTGTCATTTGGAATCGGATGAATTTCAATAAAAATTTAATATAAAAACTTAATTAGCCCTTTACTATACAAATATCCTCAATTTTTAATAAATATTTATTTCTTTTGTAATATTGAAGTTGGAAATAGGAGGATGAAAGAAATTTTTACAAAATTTTCTTAGTTGAGACTCAAAAGATTATTCGTCATTTTCTAATGGAATGAATGAAAAAGTTGAGAGAAATTAAAATAAATCCATAAAGAGTAAATTATTAATAAAACATTTTTTGACAAATTGTTTCTTTTTCAAAAAAAATAAATTAAATAAAAAAATGTTAAGGAAAATATGTCTGCGCTAAATGAACACTTGGAGATCAATCTTCTCGTGAAATAAAGAGAAAATTAAGTAAAAATATTATTTTTTTTAGTATTAAAAAATAAAATCAAAAATTTTGTGTATTCTTTGAAAACTTGCAAAAATGAATACGGATTGAAACAAGTTAAATGAAATAATTTTCTAAATACATAGTTCTTAAAGAAATTATTTCATATAATTTAGAACAAAACCGATTAAAAACCTAGAAAATATTTTAAAAAATTGAAAAATAAAAACGTTTGTTTTGGTTGATTTAAATTGAAATTTATTTTACAAGTACTATAAAAATCCAATCAAAGATTATTGGCGTTGACATTCTTAGAAGGATGGCGTTAGACTTACACGAAGTTGCGCACAAGACAGAAAATATTATAGGGAAAGATAATTGTATACGCTTAATAAAAATAATTCAAATTAAAAAAATAAATACCTTAAATGAATTAATAATTTAAATTAAAAAAAGAATTGTTTGTTTCTTATTGATTTGAAATGTGAGGCCAAAAAAATTAGAAGAATAAAATTTAAAAGGTATTTTTTTATAAAAGTAAAAATACTACTTTAATAAAATTATAATTTAATAAAATTTAAATTAATTCGAAATAAAAAATTAGAGTATAAAATATATTTTCAGAATACAAAAAAATAATTAAGAATAAAAGCAGAAAAAAGAAAGAGATAAATTCAAATTTAAATATTCATTATCCTTAACTGTTATAATTTGTGTTATAATATATTTTGTTTTTAAAATATAAAACTGATTTAAAAAAATTTATAAAATTAATTTTTACAAAATTCAATTTTTTTTTATTAGAGTTTTAATTATTAGTAAATCACAACAATTAAGAAATAATAAAATTTAATTTATTTTTATCAATTGCTTAATTAATTGATTATTTACTTATTAAAATATCTTTAATTAAAATTCTTAAAGTAAATTCTTTTACATAAAATATTATTATATAATAAAATTGACTGACCACAACATCTACTACTTATTCAATGAACATCTCGAGAAATGAAATATATTAAAATACATTTTCTTAATAAATAAAGTGATACTAAGTAGAAAACTAAAAATACTTTTTTTTAAATCAAAACATACAAATTTTTATTTGTACTTGAAATGATCCAACATTTCTAATACCAGAAAATGGGAAAATTAAAAATAAGCAATTTAGATGAACTTTATTTAAATAAAACTATTTTAAATCGTTCTAAGTATATTATATAATTATTCAAAAATAAATTGTAATTGAATAAAAAATATTTAAAAAAAGAAAAGTGAACAAATGTTTAATTTCTTATACAATTTTTTGAAGAAAAATTTGGTGCAAAACTTATGTGAACCCTAAAAAAAAGGAAAAAAGTTATGCGTAGCGAAGACATATGAAGATTCAATTTTTTAAAAACTAAAACTATATAATTATAAATTAAAACAATATTTTAATGACCACCATCTTGCAGCAATTAGCGCTTAGGCGATCAAAACATAAAAGTAATTTTAAAAACAAATTATTATGCGAAATGAAAAATAATTGGAAGACCATAAATCAGCAAAGCCTAAACAATCAAATTTTTGTGTCAAAATCAGAAAATTAGGTTAGGGATTGACAATACTAATTAGAATATATAGGCATAACCAGAAAATAAACGAATATAACTAAAAGAAAATTAATTGTATTATCTTTAAAATACTTGAGATAAAAAACAATTTAAATTGAAAATTATATGTACAACATATTTATGGAATATGAAAAAATACTACAAATTAATTAGTTGTTTCAAAAAAGCAAGTCGAACAATTTTGTCAAAAAGAAAATATGGCGTACAAATAAACATAAAATTATCAATTAAATATAAACTAAATACTAATATAAAATCAGAAGACGCGTTAATTTGATTTTAATTTAAATTAAACCTCTGTTAAACATTTAAATAAAAGCTCCGGACAAATATCGCCATCAAATATGACATACAGAACGAGAAGAATCCAAAAAGTAAATATAATTTTTCTAAGTTTCTGACCATTTAAGTGACTAGCAATAAATATTTATTAATTTTGCCTTAATTGTTAGCAATTTCATGAAAATTTACCTTTTAGATTAGTATTGAGATACATCATTTTTAAAATTAAAATTCTTATCATGAAAATAATGAATAAACTAAAATATTTAAATATTTTTGTATTTTTAAAAATGTACTGATACAAAAAAAAATGTTTTGCATACTTTTTGAACCGATAGGTCACAAATTTATTTAAATGTTTAATTTGAGCAAAAAATCTCAAAAATTGTATTGAAAAAATTCATTATTTTAAAAAATTTGAAATTTATTTAAAACATTTATTATATTTAAAATCACAAAACCAATTTAAAAAGGTCGGAATCGATATATGAAAAATTTCTTAAATTATAACAAAGAAAAGATTTCACATTTCAAATTAAAAAAAGAATACCGAATTCTATGTCCGTATTTTTCTCAGCCCTAATTATAACCAAACTGATACCCGAAGATTTTACTTTTTAATTAAAAAAAATTAAATTCAATCAAAACAAAAGGTTTTATATTTTTTTCTCTTTGATAAAATTGAAGAAAGGCTAATCAAAATAAATATAAGAAATATTAAGTTTTCAAAACTTTTTGACAATTTTTATTTTTTACGTTAAATTAATCATAATTGAAATTAGTCCTTTCCGATTGAATTTAATCAATAAGTCAAATACCCTGAAAATTACTAAATTTTTCAAAATAATTATAACAAGTTAAAAGATAAAACTATAAAATGAAATATTAATTCATATTAATTTATTTATCATAAAATTATTCCAAATAATTCAAGTAAAAAAAAATTATATGTATAATTAATAACATTGTAAATCTTAGAATGTTTTAAAGAAAATAATAATTTTAATTTTATAAATTTTATTTGTTAATTTTATTTTCAATTCAATTAAGAAAAAAATTTTAGTTTTTAATTGTCATCATTTTGTAAAAAACTTTTCAGCAAGGAAAACAACTTTTTTAATAATATAACATGTAAAAATTGAATTAAAAATTTTAATTACAGATATTATCTACTTTAAATAAAATTAAACGTTAAATAATTAATCTTTATGATAAATAATAATGTCGATTTTTAATGTATTTGTAATTAATTTTATTGAATTAAAATATAATAACAAATTAATATTCTCTCCTTCTCGATCGTGAATGCACATTCGTTGTTCCGTCTTTAGTCCGAGTTTTTTTCTTTTTTTTTATATTGTTATTAATTTTTTTTAATGCTTTCGTTCTTTTTCAATTAGCTTCCATTTACGTCAATTCTCGTTTTTCATTTATATGCTATTTTATAAAATCAATTTCAATTCAATTCAATTAATAGTTTAAATATTTAACTTGAGTTTTAAGCAATTAAAAAAAGAGTTTTCTTAATAATAAAATTTCGAGAATCATAGCTCTTTTTATCGCCCCTTATTAGTCATCTAATTTTGTTTAAGTAAAATAAAAGTATAATTTAGAATACCAATATGGGTATTTTAGCAAAATTAGATTGATTTATTTAGAATAATTCCTATTCTTTTAAAATTTTATTTGAATTATTTTTTATGAAAAGTTATGACGATTTTTCTCGAAAAATCTGTAGAATTAGCAGTTTTTACGAAAAGTTAGTTATTTCCTTGTTTAATTTCCTTTAATGTATTCTTTTAATGCCCCCGTTTTCATTAAATTATTCTACAGTAAATAATTTAAATAAATACTTTTATCAATTTTTATTATTACCAAATGTATTTAAAAGATCTTTTTTAATTCATATTTTTTTTTGTTTTACAAAATTAAATGTAATTAAAATTAATTACGCTCAAATACACCCATTTAATCTAAAATTATAAATAATATTTAATAGAACGTGGATATTATTTATTTTTTGCTACTTTGTATTTCTTGTAGTTGTACAATTGTTTTTTATTTTTTGATAAGAATATAAATTGTTAACAAAATATCAAAAAGAAATTTACAAAGAAATATTAAAAGTATTTTATTCAATTATATAAAAATGATAAAACTTTCCATTGCTTAAAAGATTTTTAATAATTTGCTATTATATTAATGGAATTTTTTATTTGTAATTTCTTGTCATTCTTCTTTGGTCCATTCATTTATCATCATGAAAAACGTTGAGAATAAGTAATGGAAAATGTAAGAACATTTAATCTGTTTTGATGTAGTTGAAAATAAATATCATTTATATAAAAGTTTTTAAAATTGTTGTATTAAATCAAAATAGAAAAATATTATAAGTTGTGATGTGAAAATTCTTAAATCAGAACAAGGAATAATAAAATGGGGTAGGTCAAACGGATTTTTGCGTAAGAGTTTCAACATTAAATAACGGAATTTTTTTGCGTTAAAAAGATTTTTTGCGCACTTTTTTATACCGAATTTAATCCCGCGGGATCCTGAAAAAATTCCGCGGGATCCCGTCCGGTCGGTGCTATGACATTAGTCAAAAACCATCATAATGGGCGTTAGTCAAAAAACCATCAAATGAAAATATTTTTTGATATAACTTTGTTCAAGAGCATCTAAATTTTTA
This sequence comes from Heterodera glycines, assembly GCA_004148225.2. Classification (NCBI taxonomy): domain Eukaryota; kingdom Metazoa; phylum Nematoda; class Chromadorea; order Rhabditida; family Heteroderidae; genus Heterodera; species Heterodera glycines. Next base: position 2,883,763 of record CP049706.1, on the reverse strand, counting down.
ATTCTTGATAGCATTAAATAGCACTCAGTGTTTTCTATTAGCCTACAAAATTCCAAATAGTTTCGTTAAGTTTCAAGAAAGTATGACTAAAAATGTTCAAAAAAACTTGGTTTTTTGAGCTTCTCAAGTCATAACTTTTTTTAAACTTAAAGAATTTTTTTAAAATTTTGCAGGATAATAGAAAACACTTAGGGCTTTGAAAAAAATCAATATTATAAAATTTGATCCCTTTTAGACGAAATTATGAATAATTTTCTGTCAAAAATGATTCATTTAATGGTTTTTGACTAACGTCCCAGCACCTATGATTCTTCATAGTTTTTTTTTAATTAACACATTTTTATCATTTTTTAAAAAATCCATACAAATTGAGCTTAATAATCCCTAAAACCAACTTTTTTTTGTTGAAAATCTGTTAACAAATTACACCCAAATTTCAAAATTTCCCCCGGCGGCGCCTATCGCACCGCCGGACCCCCTTCTTTCCCAAAAATTTTTTGAAAAGCACGCCGAAAAAATGTGGTGTGAAAAGCAAATATTATTTATAATAATATTCAATCATTTAGTCCAAAAAATGATTAATTGTTTGAAATAATTAAAGAAATTTGTTTGAAAATTTTAATTAATTTAATTTAGCTTTAACTTGTGGATTTTATTAAATAAAAAAACAAAATTAAAATTTAATTTTGTATTATTTTCAGTTGAAAAAAATTAAATTTTGAATTTTTTTGAATTTTAAAAATTCCCGGTTGATCCCGGTTCCGGTCCCGAAAAAAAATCGAGGTCCCGGTCCCGGCTTATCAGGTTCCGGCAAGTCCCGGTTTTTGCAAAAATTCCCGGTCCCATGGCACTCTAGTTAAAAATATTAAATTTGATAAATTTTATCGATTAATAATAATTAAATTACTTTTTTAATTTTTCTTTCTTATATCCCTAAAACTTATTTTCAAAATAATTGAATTGATAATAAATATTTATTGGTTTTCAATATAATATTTTCATTCTTGTGCAGAACTCCTAAGTTGAATATTAGTGTTTTGTTTATTTATAGAATTTTTATTATATTTTGGCATAAGAATATATATATAATTTTATAAAAATGAAATTTTAATGAATTTTTGCAATTTTTTTTTATGCAATGGTATTAATAAATTTATTGATAAAAATATATTATTATTTTTTTTATAAAAATGAGTTTAATAGTCTGATTTACACTTTAACAAATTATTAAATATTGGTAATTTTATTCTTTTTACAAATTATAAATTATTATATAAATCCATTCTTACATTGAAAGTCTCTCGTGCTTGCAGACTTATTTTGTTTAATATTATAACGGGCTTTGATTTTGGTAAATGCTTAATAAAATAAATAATAAATTTTTAATTTTAATTTGTATTAAATTTTTTATTTAAAAGAATAAATTAAGATATATATATTCTTTCGCCGTCTTGAACTTCAAAAATATAATAATTCAAAAAAAAATTATTATGTTTTTTTCTTGGTTGATGATCAGCAACCCCAAAAAGCGTTTCAGGAATAGTTGAAATTGAAATGCAAATATTATTTTTTTGATAAAGTTTGGCGAAGTAACTGACAATAACTTGAAATAATTAAGCAATTTTCTGCATAATATTATAATTATTTAATAGAAGCAATTATTATTTTTTAATAAAATTCTTTTGACGCACGAAGTGCATTAGAATTAACATAATTATTAAAAAATTTAAAAATTATTTTGCAGGGCTGCCATTTTATTAAAGTTAAAATTTTGATTTTTAAAAATTTCAAATTTTAATTTATTTCAAGTGAAAATAATACAAAATTTAATAAATTAATGAAAATTTTCAAACAAATTTCTTTAATTATTTCAAACAATTAATCATTTTTTGGACTAAATGATTTTAATTATTCGATAATTAAGTGATTCGATTTTCTTCTTGTTTCATATATTTTTACATTAATTGATTTATTTATTATATAAAAAACAAAATGTTTTATTTATTTCCGAAAACAATAAAATAATAAAATAAATATTTCAGATCTTTTCCCTACCTATTAAGTAAAAAATATAGTAGTTTAATGATAAAACATAATTCAAAAAATAATTTTTATAGAATTTAACTCCATAATTATTTTAGTCTTTTGAAATTACTTTTAAAATCAATTTCAATTGAATTAAAAATGAATGTTTTTGAATTAATAATTTTTTAAAAATATAAAATATAACGAAAACTAATCGAATATTAATTTAATTTTTATTCCTTTAAACATAGAATGTACCGTAATAAAATTAAAATCAAAAATAAATCAATTTACCTACTTCACTCTGGAGTTTTCTTACATTCGAGGCTTTTCTTTGTTAAAAAATATTTTATTAATTTTTCTTATAAAACATAGATTTTTTCTTAAATTTTTTTAAAATTATAATAAAAACAGCAGAGTGACGAAGCCAGTCATTTCTTAAGCTATTAGAATTAAGTTTACATTTTCTTTATTTTTCGTTTATAATTTCAAAACATTTTTTGAATAATAAATTTATTTTGACTAAAATTGAAAATTAGCGTTTTGTTAAAATTTTAATACTTAATTTTCTTTAAATTTCATTCGTAATAATGCTAATGCTAAACTGAGATGGCCAAAAAACCGTTGGCTCTGACGTTGCGACCGATTGCCCCCCGCCGTCCCCGCGAGTGCGGCGGTTGGCTTTTAATGGACGGACGAACCCCAGCGCAGCTTCATTAATATTCAGAGTGCCCCCCCCCCCAATTTCACAACACTTGCGGGTGCTTTTTCCAAAAAATTTTTTTGGGAATTGGAAGGGGAGAAATTGTTAATAGGTTTTTCTAAAATTGATCATTTTAACGTATTGGAGTATCTTTTTGAATCAAATTTTAAGAAAAAACTTGGGAATTTTTGTGCAATTTATTAACAAATTTTCACCAATAATGTAATAAGTTAATAAAAATTTTGTATAAAAGGTCAAATAAAAATTAATTCTTTCAATGCTCTTTTTCAAAGACATCTTAAATTTAAGGATACTTTAATTTTTCAAGTCAGAGGCCCCAATTTCCAGGACGTCCTTGCCATTCAAGGACGAATGCGAACCCTGCCATTTAGAGTCAGGAAAAAAGTTATTTGACTTAAATTCCCTTTTAAAACTATAATTTGATTTCATTCTATAATTCCTTTGTTCGATCAGTATAGATTTGGTTGGAGCCTGGTTAATGGGAATTATGTAAAATTCCTAAATTAGGCACTAAATGGGATAAAAGGCCCAAAAAAGTTCGAATTTGTATAAAAATAGGTATCTACCATGGATGTTGCAAAAATAAAAAGCGAAAATACGAAATATTTTTCTAAAATTTATTCATAAAATTTGGTTGCGACCCCGATTTGCTTTGTTTTATTAAGATTTGGCAAAATGGTTAAAAAATTAAAATTATTTGCAATATTAATGTTTATTTAAACTCAATCTTTATTGATGTATTTTTATTTCGCTTTTCAGCCAAAAAGCGAAAAGCGAACGCAAAAGGCCTAAAAATGCGAAAATGCAAAAGGCTAAAAGCGAAACTTGCAAGATCCCTGGTATCTACTATATTATTTATCAACAATTCCTTGAAAACCCAATTAATTTTACAAGCTTTTAAACCCAAACAATAGAACCGAATATGCTTCGAGGCACGCGAGAATTCCTTAACCCGAGATTGGACACACTCACGCACCTTGATATTCCCAGTTTTTTACACAATAATTTTGAAACCAGCTTTTCGGATTCCTGCTTTTTCTTGAACAGGCATTGCTTATTTATCTAGGGTTTTCCATTTACATATTTTCCCATTTAAATTTTCAGGTTTTTTCCATCATTGTTACTTAATTGCCTTAAAATTTGGTGCCGCAGCCAAATCGGTAGCGCCGGCGCCCTTTGACAAAAGGCGGTACCGCTTTCGACCCATCTATTGCTGCTGTTGGATTGCGTTTGATGTGCATGCAAGCTGTGTAAATTATGAGCCCATTTTTGAGAAAGACATCGTGTGCGCAAAAGCTGTGGAGCCCAATGTGGAGCAATTAATTAATTAATTACAGATTATGTTTATATTGTATATATTTTAATAATAAATATTCCATTTTTTATAAAATGAATATTATGGATTGTGCAGTAAATTTCCCTCCGTCATCCCCAATATCGTTCACTCCCCCCGAAAGAAAGTTTTTAATTTTATAAACCTAAACTTTTTCAAGAAATTTTTAAGAATTTTTGCAGCTAATTTTTGAAAAATAATATAAACTAAAAATACATTGAGAAAATTTTTTCATAAAATTTTTTTAAGGCACTCCCGGCCGATTAATTCAAATCCTCTCAAGTAATCAGTAATGAACAAATTTTTGGTTGCTACCTCCAACTCAGGACAAATATGACAAATCAGGACAGATCTCATCCCTAAACTAAGTTGTTATATTTTTTCAAATCTTGACATTTTAGAACACAAAATTGAATTGAAGGAGCCATTTACTCCCTCCAATAATGCCTGCGCCCACCGAAGGTTTGTGAAGAAAACATTTTTTATAAAAATAAAACACCAAAAAACAATTTATTCTAAATAGCTGTTTTACATTTTTTTAAACGACTTTCACATAAAAACTTTTTAGTCTATAACTGTGCGCTTTCTTTACGGAACAAGGGCGCGGCATGCAAAGACATCAAGTGGCTTATTGCTACTTATAATATCAAAGCCACAGAAGAAGACGACATAATCGATGTTGTTGATTGTCCTGGCAATGTCTTCATTGGGTGCCAGACATTCTCTTGTTTGGATGGTTGTTTCATTTTTCAATTTAAATATTTATTAATTTGATATATTTTTTCAATTCATGCCAACTTCAGAACAAAATAATGATATATTTGTCTTGAATGGATGCGCCGAAACAAAAAGTTGTTCATCCAAATTGGAGAAAATCTGTAAAAAATATGATGGATTTGCGTCATGTGTTATTTGCAAAGAACCATTGCCAGTGTGCAACAAAGAAAAAATTGAGTTAAAGGAGCCCTTTCCGCCCTTCAATGATGGCCATGCCCATCGATGGTTTGTGTAGTAAAAAAGTTTTATAAAATTAAAACACATCAAAAAACAATTTATTCTAAATAGGTGTTTTTTAGCTTCTTTTTGATGGTCGGCATGCTCTACGCCTTTTTGTTCTATTTTGGAATGTAAGGCGTTGAAAGTGATGGAGCACGCGTAACCGACCTGACACTGTCGCATGGCAACTTTGGCTTGAAAAAGAGAAGAATAATAAATATTTAAAATGATTTTCATTTAATTTTTGTTCATCGGTTTATTTTGAATTCATAGCCGGAAAATGTCTTATAGGTTTTGATTTCGTGTCTTTTGTCCATTTTTGCTCTGTTTTGTCTCTCTTCGCTGTCCTTACTCGTCCAGGCTGATGATCTCGCGCAACTGCAGCGATTTTGCAGCGCCAAGTAGGTGTTCGAGCTGATGTTTGACGGCTGGAAAACAGTCACAAGTTTCAATTTAAATATTTATTAATTTTTTAACTAAAGCAGCGATTTGATCTGAACATTTTCAATATCAGGACATCAGGCCCAAAAAAAATCAAATTTTGGCATACAAAATTTGGACATTTTGCGAAATTTCTTGAAGTTATTTTTACAATTTACTGGATCAAAAATATATTTATATATAATTTGTTCACCACACTTTATCGATTATAACAATTTTGGGGAGAAATTAGCAAATCATAAATTTTAATGCATTTGGGATCAAAAAACCAGATTTTTAAATGACCAAATTTTGCCTAAATCTTATATTTTCTTGAGAAAACATTAACATTCTGCCATAAAATTTTAAAATTATGAATTTATTTAAGAACCCAGAACAATTTTTGGTCGCTACCTCCAACTCAGGACAAATGTGACAAATTAGGACAAATCTCATCCCTAACTAATTTTTCATATTTTTTAAATCTTGACATTTTAGAACACAAAATTGAATTGAAGGAGCCATTTCCTCTCTCCAATAATGCCTGCGTTCAGAACAAAATAATGATATATTTGTCTTGAATGGATGCGCCGAAACAAAAAGTTGTTCATCCAAATTGGAGAAAATCTGTAAAAAATATGATGGATTTGCGTCATGTGTTATTTGCAAAGAACCATTGCCAGTTGCGACCTGATACTGTCGCATGGCAACTTTGGCTTGAAAAAGAGAAGAATAATAAATATTTAAAATGATTTTCATATAATTTTTGTTCATCGGTTTATTTTGATATTTGTCATCCTCAACCCAATTACACGTTGAGACCACGAAAATATACCCCCTAATCGGCACCGCATCGAAAATTTCAAATTTTCGCCGATTTTTCATATTCTTTAAAAAGGCATATTTTTCAGAACGTTTCCCATTTTAGGTTTAAAAAATTTTTCAAACTAAGCAAAAAGAATGATGAGTTGGCATATAAAACTTAAAAGCAGGGGTTTACAGTTAGCACCTATTGGCATTTTCGAACATTAGCACCTATTTTGGCCGTTTTCCAAAAATTTTATAGCAAAAATGCAATAAAAACAAAAAACGCACCCCTAAGAATTGGTCTCAAAAATTTTGAAAAATATACCCTTAAAAATTCATAAAAATTTATTTCAACAGGATACTATTGAATTTATTTAATCTTAATGCAAGTTTAATTTTTGTTTTTATTATCTAGTGATATAGAAGATCAAAAATAATCCTTCAGCAGGCTACATTTCATTACATCTAGTTTTCGCGACCAATATTCGTTTTTTGGCTTATATGCTTTTTTAAAAATCAATACC
>CP049706.1:2847612-2875934 GCA_004148225.2 Heterodera glycines | reverse complement strand
TTTTTATCATAAAAATGATTTCAAATTTGAGATATGTCTTCGCTGATTGGGCCAAAGAATGTAAAGCGAGCAAGAAATTAAAAGGAATTACAAAATTTTAGAAAACACAATAGCAATATTTTGATTTTATTTAATAAATTTAAACGTTAATACGAATTTGAATCATAAATTAAAAAATTGCATTATAGTTTCGCAGTTTAAAATCAAAAAGTTATAACATTTTTATTTATTTTTCAATAAAAATATACTATTTAAATAACTTAATTTTAATGATTTTATTGTTTAAAATTCAAATTAAAGCTTTTTAAAATAATTTTTAAAATAACATAATAGAAGCAGCAAAATAAATATAAGAAATATTAATTTTTCAAAACTTTTTGACAATTTTTATTTTTTACGTTAAATTAATCATAATTGAAATTAGTCCTTTTCCGATTGAATTTAATCAATAAGTCAAATACCCTGAAAATTACTAAATTTTTCAAAATAATTATAACAAGTTAAAAGATAAAACTATAAAATGAAATATTAATTCATATTAATTTATTTATCATAAAATTATTCCAAATAATTCAAGTAAAAAAAAATTATATGTATAATTAATAACATTGTAAATCTTAGAATGTTTTAAAGAAAATAATAATTTTAATTTTATAATTTGTAAATTAATAAAGAGATCTATTAATTTTTGGCGTTTTGCCCAAAATTTGAATTTATTTACAATTGCAATAGGAAACTCTTATTTATTATTTAAATAATCAGTGTTCAAAATTCATTTACAAGAGTAATAATAAAATATAATAACATGAGCTCGAATTAACAAAATTAGAATAAACATTTTCAAAAAATTATATATTCAAAAAATTATATTATTTTGGTATTTAAAATAGGATGCATCGACAACAAAATAATTTCTTAAGTTAATTTATAAAATCAAAAATAAAAAGAAAAAATTTAATTTGATATAATAGCAAATAAGGAATTTAGGATATATTACTATGAATATTAAAAAAAATTAACTTTCTTACACAATAAATGGCGGCGAGAGACTGTCAAATTAATCGGATACCTGACAAGAATATTTAAATAAAACAAATGATTTTTTTAAATTTTGTGATTAATTTATTTAAAATTACAGGGGCGAGGGTCCGGCACAGGGATGGACGAAATTTCATTTCGTTTTCGTTTCGTCCTACATTTTCGGCACTTTTTAGTTTCGGTTTCGTGTTTCGTTTTCGGAACGAATGCATTTTTTCGTCGCGTTTTCGTATACGAAATTTTTTTTGATATTTTCGCACATCCCTGATCCGGCGCCAAAGGAAATTTTTTGAAAATTTTGAGTGCAATTACATATTGTTTTTTTCCAAAAACTGGCGAAATTATGGCTATTTTGAGTACAGTCATTTCTTCAAGAAAATGTTTAAGGGAGTTAAGGCTGGGAAATTTCGCCTCTTTATTAATATATTCCCATATAGAAATAAAAAAAGTTTAAAAAACACAAGAAAATTTAAATTTTCATTGTATTTAGGCTTAACCACAGTAATTAATAATAACACAATTTTATAAAATAAGGAATAATAAATTTTCTTCTTCTAATTTATGCTTTTCTAAGATTCATAAAATTGAAATTTTAATAATTATAATGCAAATAATTTTCTAATATTTGTTATTTAATTAAATAAAAAGTATTTATATATATATTCAAAGTACATGAATATAATTTAATTTAACTGTGTTATAATTCGATTATTATATTAAATCTTTTCTTCATTAAATTAAATGCTACTTTAGTATTCTAAAAAAATAAAACTAAATTTTTAATGAAATGAAAAAAGATGCCAAAATCAAAGATATAAATAAAGGGCTGTGCGAAAAATTTAGTTTTATTTTTTTAGAATACTAAAGTAGCATTTAATTTAATGAAGAAAAGATTTAATATAATAATCGAATTATAACACAGTTAAATTAAATTATATTCATGTACTTTGAATATATATATAAATACTTTTTATTTAATTAAATAACAAATATTAGAAAATTATTTGCATTATAATTATTAAAATTTCAATTTTATGAATCTTAGAAAAGCATAAATTAGAAGAAGAAAATTTATTATTCCTTATTTTATAAAATTGTGTTATTATTAATTACTGTGGTTAAGCCTAAATACAATGAAAATTTAAATTTTCTTGTGTTTTTTAAACTTTTTTTATTTCTAAAAAATTTGAAAAAATAACACTAAATTTTAAATTTTTTAGAATTTCAGCTGAAAACAAAAAAATTAAATAACAATAAATAATCAACTGTTATTTGAACAATTTTATTAGTGCATTTTTATTAAAAGCACTTTTTCTACTTTAATTCTGAAATATATTGTCTTTGAATATTTTTCTAAAAATATTTCAAAATATGTTTCCTAATTTTTTTTTTTTGGCAAAATTCAATTCTATATGGGAATATATTAATAAAGAGGCGAAATTTCCCAGCCTTAACTCCCTTAAACATTTTCTTGAAGAAATGACTGTACTCAAAATAGCCATAATTTCGCCAGTTTTTGGAAAAAAACAATATGTAATTGCACTCAAAATTTTCAAAAAATTTCCTTTGGCGCCGGATCAGGGATGTGCGAAAATATCAAAAAAAATTTCGTATACGAAAACGCGACGAAAAAATGCATTCGTTCCGAAAACGAAACACGAAACCGAAACTAAAAAGTGCCGAAAATGTAGGACGAAACGAAAACGAAATGAAATTTCGTCCATCCCTGTGCCGGACCCTCGCCCCTGTAATTTTAAATAAATTAATCACAAAATTTAAAAAAATCATTTGTTTTATTTAAATATTCTTGTCAGGTATCCGATTAATTTGACAGTCTCTCGCCGCCATTTATTGTGTAAGAAAGTTAATTTTTTTTAATATTCATAGTAATATATCCTAAATTCCTTATTTGCTATTATATCAAATTAAATTTTTTCTTTTTATTTTTGATTTTATAAATTAACTTAAGAAATTATTTTGTTGTCGATGCATCCTATTTTAAATACCAAAATAATATAATTTTTTGAATATATAATTTTTTGAAAATGTTTATTCAATTTTGTTAATTCGAGCTCATGTTATTATATTTTATTATTACTCTTGTAAATGAATTTTGAACACTGATTATTTAAATAATAAATAAGAGTTTCCTATTGCAATTGTAAATAAATTCAAATTTTGGGCAAAACGCCAAAAATTAATAGATCTCTTTATTAATTTACAAATTATAAAATTAAAATTATTATTTTCTTTAAAACATTCTAAGATTTACAATGTTATTAATTATACATATAATTTTTTTTTACTTGAATTATTTGGAATAATTTTATGATAAATAAATTAATATGAATTAATATTTCATTTTATAGTTTTATCTTTTAACTTGTTATAATTATTTTGAAAAATTTAGTAATTTTCAGGGTATTTGACTTATTGATTAAATTCAATCGGAAAAGGACTAATTTCAATTATGATTAATTTAACGTAAAAAATAAAAATTGTCAAAAAGTTTTGAAAAATTAATATTTCTTATATTTATTTTGCTGCTTCTATTATGTTATTTTAAAAATTATTTTAAAAAGCTTTAATTTGAATTTTAAACAATAAAATCATTAAAATTAAGTTATTTAAATAGTATATTTTTATTGAAAAATAAATAAAAATGTTATAACTTTTTGATTTTAAACTGCGAAACTATAATGCAATTTTTTAATTTATCATTCAAATTCGTATTAACGTTTAAATTTATTAAATAAAATCAAAATATTGCTATTGTGTTTTCTAAAATTTTGTAATTCCTTTTAATTTCTTGCTCGCTTTACATTCTTTGGCCCAATCAGCGAAGACATATCTCAAATTTGAAATCATTTTTATGATAAAAAATTGTTTTTTTATCTTTTTTCTTTGGGATTTCTTTTTAACTTAATTATTTTTTTTATTTTTTACTTTTCTATGTTTATTTTTAATGAAAATAAAAGCAAAATGATATTTCAGTATTAAAATTTTCTATATAATTTAATTATAAATTTGGTTTTTTTGGTCTCGAAATTGACTTTATATTAAATTAATAAATTATTTAATTCTAATAAAATTTAATTTATTTTTATCAATTGCTTAATTAATTGATTATTTACTTATTAAAATATCTTTAATTAAAATTCTTAAAGTAAATTCTTTTACATAAAATATTATTATATAATAAAATTGACTGACCACAACATCTACTACTTATTCAATGAACATCTCGAGAAATGAAATATATTAAAATACATTTTCTTAATAAATAAAGTGATACTAAGTAGAAAACTAAAAATACTTTTTTTTTAAATCAAAACATACAAATTTTTATTTGTACTTGAAATGATCCAACATTTCCAATAATAAATATTAAGACTCATAGAAAAATATAAATAAAAATCTCATGATTTATTCTGTTAACATTAACTAAAATTATTTGTTTTTATATAGATTTTGAATCAGGAGCTCAAAAATGTGAATTAAATTCTACTTACAAAAAATAATACCAGAAAATGGGAAAATTAAAAATAAGCAATTTAGATGAACTTTATTTAAATAAAACTATTTTAAATCGTTCTAAGTATATTATATAATTATTCAAAAATAAATTGTAATTGAATAAAAAATATTTAAAAAAAGAAAAGTGAACAAATGGTTAATTTCTTATACAATGTTTTGAAAAAAAATTTGGTGCAAAACTTATGTGACACCCTAAAAAAAAGAAAAAAAGTTATGCGTAGCGAAGACATATGAAGATTCAATTTTTTAAAAACTAAAACTATATAATTATAAATTAAAACAATATTTTAATGACCACCATCTTGCAGCAATTAGCGCTTAGGCGATCAAAACATAAAAGTAATTTTAAAAACAAATTATTATGCGAAATGAAAAATAATTGGAAGACCATAAATCAGCAAAGCCTAAACAATCAAATTTTTGTGTCAAAATCAGAAAATTAGGTTAGGGATTGACAATACTAATTAGAATATATAGGCATAACCAGAAAATAAACGAATATAACTAAAAGAAAATTAATTGTATTATCTTTAAAATACTTGAGATAAAAAACAATTTAAATTGAAAATTATATGTACAACATATTTATGGAATATGAAAAAATACTACAGATTGATTAATTGTTTCAAAAAAGCAAGTCGAACAATTTTGTCAAAAAGAAAATATGGCGTACAAATAAACATAAAATTATCAATTAAATATAAACTAAATACTAATATAAAATCAGAAGACGCGTTAATTTGATTTTAATTTAAATTAAACCTCTGTTAAACATTTAAATAAAAGCTCCGGACAAATATCGCCATCAAATATGACATACAGAACGAGAAGAATCCAAAAAGTAAATATAATTTTTCTAAGTTTCTGACCATTTAAGTGACTAGCAATAAATATTTATTAATTTTGCCTTAATTGTTAGCAATTTCATGAAAATTTACCTTTTAGATTAGTATTGAGATACATCATTTTTAAAATTAAAATTCTTATCATGAAAATAATGAATAAACTAAAATATTTAAATATTTTTGTATTTTTAAAAATGTACTGATACAAAAAAAAATGTTTTGCATACTTTTTGAACCGATAGGTCACAAATTTATTTAAATGTTTAATTTGAGCAAAAAATCTCAAAAATTGTATTGAAAAAATTCATTATTTTAAAAAATTTGAAATTTATTTAAAACATTTATTATATTAAAATCACAAAACCAATTTAAAAAGGTCGGAATCGATATATGAAAAATTTCTTAAATTATAACAAAGAAAAGATTTCACATTTCAAATTAAAAAAAGAATACCGAATTCTATGTCCGTATTTTTCTCAGCCCTAATTATAACCAAACTGATACCCGAAGATTTTACTTTTTAATTAAAAAAAATTAAATTCAATCAAAACAAAAGGTTTTATATTTTTTTCTCTTTGATAAAATTGAAGAAAGGCTAATCAAAATAAATATAAGAAATATTAAGTTTTCAAAACTTTTTGACAATTTTTATTTTTTACGTTAAATTAATCATAATTGAAATTAGTCCTTTCCGATTGAATTTAATCAATAAGTCAAATACCCTGAAAATTACTAAATTTTTCAAAATAATTATAACAAGTTAAAAGATAAAACTATAAAATGAAATATTAATTCATATTAATTTATTTATCATAAAATTATTCCAAATAATTCAAGTAAAAAAAAATTATATGTATAATTAATAACATTGTAAATCTTAGAATGTTTTAAAGAAAATAATAATTTTAATTTTATAAATTTTATTTGTTAATTTTATTTTCAATTCAATTAAGAAAAAAATTTTAGTTTTTAATTGTCATCATTTTGTAAAAAACTTTTCAGCAAGGAAAACAACTTTTTTAATAATATAACATGTAAAAATTGAATTAAAAATTTTAATTACAGATATTATCTACTTTAAATAAAATTAAACGTTAAATAATTAATCTTTATGATAAATAATAATGTCGATTTTTAATGTATTTGTAATTAATTTTATTGAATTAAAATATAATAACAAATTAATATTCTCTCCTTCTCGATCGTGAATGCACATTCGTTGTTCCGTCTTTAGTCCGAGTTTTTTTCTTCTTTTTTTTATATTGTTATTAATTTTTTTTAATGCTTTCGTTCTTTTTCAATTAGCTTCCATTTACGTCAATTCTCGTTTTTCATTTATATGCTATTTTATAAAATCAATTTCAATTCAATTCAATTAATAGTTTAAATATTTAACTTGAGTTTTAAGCAATTAAAAAAAGAGTTTTCTTAATAATAAAATTTCGAGAATCATAGCTCTTTTTATCGCCCCTTATTAGTCATCTAATTTTGTTTAAGTAAAATAAAAGTATAATTTAGAATACCAATATGGGTATTTTAGCAAAATTAGATTGATTTATTTAGAATAATTCCTATTCTTTTAAAATTTTATTTGAATTATTTTTTATGAAAAGTTATGACGATTTTTCTCGAAAAATCTGTAGAATTAGCAGTTTTTACGAAAAGTTAGTTATTTCCTTGTTTAATTTCCTTTAATGTATTCTTTTAATGCCCCCGTTTTCATTAAATTATTCTACAGTAAATAATTTAAATAAATACTTTTATCAATTTTTATTATTACCAAATGTATTTAAAAGATCTTTTTTAATTCATATTTTTTTTTGTTTTACAAAATTAAATGTAATTAAAATTAATTACGCTCAAATACACCCATTTAATCTAAAATTATAAATAATATTTAATAGAACGTGGATATTATTTATTTTTTGCTACTTTGTATTTCTTGTAGTTGTACAATTGTTTTTTATTTTTTGATAAGAATATAAATTGTTAACAAAATATCAAAAAGAAATTTACAAAGAAATATTAAAAGTATTTTATTCAATTATATAAAAATGATAAAACTTTCCATTGCTTAAAAGATTTTTAATAATTTGCTATTATATTAATGGAATTTTTTATTTGTAATTTCTTGTCATTCTTCTTTGGTCCATTCATTTATCATCATGAAAAACGTTGAGAATAAGTAATGGAAAATGTAAGAACATTTAATCTGTTTTGATGTAGTTGAAAATAAATATCATTTATATAAAAGTTTTTAAAATTGTTGTATTAAATCAAAATAGAAAAATATTATAAGTTGTGATGTGAAAATTCTTAAATCAGAACAAGGAATAATAAAATGGGGTAGGTCAAACGGATTTTTGCGTAAGAGTTTCAACATTAAATAACGGAATTTTTTTGCGTTAAAAAGATTTTTTGCGCACTTTTTTATACCGAATTTAATCCCGCGGGATCCTGAAAAAATTCCGCGGGATCCCGTCCGGTCGGTGCTATGACATTAGTCAAAAACCATCATAATGGGCGTTAGTCAAAAAACCATCAAATGAAAATATTTTTTGATATAACTTTGTTCAAGAGCATCTAAATTTTTAATTCTTGATAGCATTAAATAGCACTCAGTGTTTTCTATTAGCCTACAAAATTCCAAATAGTTTCGTTAAGTTTCAAGAAAGTATGACTAACAATGTTCAAAAAAACTTGGTTTTTTGAGCTTCTCAAGTCATAACTTTTTTTAAACTTAAAGAATTTTTTTAAAATTTTGCAGGATAATAGAAAACACTTAGGGCTTTGAAAAAAATCAATATTATAAAATTTGATCCCTTTTAGACGAAATTATGAATAATTTTCTGTCAAAAATGATTCATTTAATGGTTTTTGACTAACGTCCCAGCACCTATGATTCTTCATAGTTTTTTTTTAATTAACACATTTTTATCATTTTTTAAAGAAAATCCATACAAATTGAGCTTAATAATCCCTAAAACCAACTTTTTTTTGTTGAAAATCTGTTAACAAATTACACCCAAATTTCAAAATTTCCCCCGGCGGCGCCTATCGGCACCGCCGGACCCCCTTCTTTCCCAAAAATTTTTTGAAAAGCACGCCGAAAAAATGTGGTGTGAAAAGCAAATATTATTTATAATAATATTCAATCATTTAGTCCAAAAAATGATTAATTGTTTGAAATAATTAAAGAAATTTGTTTGAAAATTTTAATTAATTTAATTTAGCTTTAACTTGTGGATTTTATTAAATAAAAAAACAAAATGAAAATTTAATTTTGTATTATTTTCAGTTGAAAAAAATTAAAATTTGAATTTTTTTGAATTTTAAAAATTCCCGGTTGGTCCCGGTTCCGGTCCCGAAAAAAATCGAGGTCCCGGTCCCGGCTTATCAGGTTCCGGCAAGTCCCGGTTTTTGCAAAAATTCCCGGTCCCATGGCACTCTAGTTAAAAATATTAAATTTGATAAATTTTATCGATTAATAATAATTAAATTACTTTTTTAATTTTTCTTTCTTATATCCCTAAAACTTATTTTCAAAATAATTGAATTGATAATAAATATTTATTGGTTTTCAATATAATATTTTCATTCTTGTGCAGAACTCCTAAGTTGAATATTAGTGTTTTGTTTATTTATAGAATTTTTATTATATTTTGGCATAAGAATATATATATAATTTTATAAAAATGAAATTTTAATGAATTTTTGCAATTTTTTTTTATGCAATGGTATTAATAAATTTATTGATAAAAATATATTATTATTTTTTTTATAAAAATGAGTTTAATAGTCTGACTTACACTTTAACAAATTATTAAATATTGGTAATTTTATTCTTTTTACAAATTATAAATTATTATATAAATCCATTCTTACATTGTCGATCTGGCCTTTGTTTTATTCATTTTTATATGTTTTCATTAATTATGATAATCTTTTCTTACTTTCTTAATTTCAGAAAATCATTAAAACTTCGGGTCAAATTATTGTATAAATAAAATAAAGTGAAAGTCTCTCGTGCTTGCAGACTTATTTTGTTTAATATTATAACGGGCTTTGATTTTGGTAAATGCTTAATAAAATAAATAATAAATTTTTAATTTTAATTTGTATTAAATTTTTTATTTAAAAGAATAAATTAAGATATATATATTCTTTCGCCGTCTTGAACTTCAAAAATATAATAATTCAAAAAAAAATTATTATGTTTTTTTCTTGGTTGATGATCAGCAACCCCAAAAAGCGTTTCAGGAATAGTTGAAATTGAAATGCAAATATTATTTTTTTGATAAAGTTTGGCGAAGTAACTGACAATAACTTGAAATAATTAAGCAATTTTCTGCATAATATTATAATTATTTAATAGAAGCAATTATTATTTTTTAATAAAATTCTTTTGACGCACGAAGTGCATTAGAATTAACATAATTATTAAAAAATTTAAAAATTATTTTGCAGGGCTGCCATTTTATTAAAGTTAAAATTTTGATTTTTAAAAATTTCAAATTTTAATTTATTTCAAGTGAAAATAATACAAAATTTAATAAATTAATGAAAATTTTCAAACAAATTTCTTTAATTATTTCAAACAATTAATCATTTTTTGGACTAAATGATTTTAATTATTCGATAATTAAGTGATTCGATTTTCTTCTTGTTTCATATATTTTTACATTAATTGATTTATTTATTATATAAAAAACAAAATGTTTTATTTATTTCCGAAAACAAAAAAATAATAAAATAAATATTTCAGATCTTTTCCCTACCTATTAAGTAAAAAATATAGTAGTTTAATGATAAAACATAATTCAAAATGCTAATGCTAAACTGAGATGGCCAAAAAACCGTTGGCTCTGACGTTGCGACCGATTGCCCCCCGCCGTCCCCGCGAGTGCGGCGGTTGGCTTTTAATGGACGGACGAGCCACAGCGCAGCTTGATTAATATTCAGCAGTGCCCCCCCCCAATTTCACAACACTTGCGGGTGCTTTTTCCAAAAAATTTTTTTGGGAATTGGAAGGGGAGAAATTGTTAATAGGTTTTTCTAAAATTGATCATTTTAACGTATTGGAGTATCTTTTTGAATCAAATTTTAAGAAAAAACTTGGGAATTTTTGTGCAATTTATTAACAAATTTTCACCAATAATGTAATAAGTTAATAAAAATTTTGTATAAAAGGTCAAATAAAAATTAATTCTTTCAATGCTCTTTTTCAAAGACATCTTAAATTTAAGGATACTTTAATTTTTCAAGTCAGAGGCCCCAATTTCCAGGACGTCCTTGCCATTCAAGGACGAATGCGAACCCTGCCATTTAGAGTCAGGAAAAAAGTTATTTGACTTAAATTCCCTTTTAAAACTATAATTTGATTTCATTCTATAATTCCTTTGTTCGATCAGTATAGATTTGGTTGGAGCCTGGTTAATGGGAATTATGTAAAATTCCTAAATTAGGCACTAAATGGGGTAAAAGGCCCAAAAAAGTTCGAATGTGTATAAAAATAGGTATCTACTATGGATGTTGCAAAAATAAAAAGCGAAAATACGAAATATTTTTCTAAAATTTATTCATAAAATTTGGTTGCGACCCCGATTTGCTTTGTTTTATTCAGATTTGGCAAAATGGTTAAAAAATTAAAATTATTTGCAATATTGATGTTTATTTAAACTCAATCTTTATTGATGTACTTTTATTTCGCTTTTCAGCCAAAAAGCGAAAGGCGAAAAGCGAACGCAAAAGGCCTAAAAATGCGAAAATGCAAAAGGCTAAAAGTGAAACTTGCAAGATCCCTGGTATCTACTATATTATTTATCAACAATTCCTTGAAAACCCAATTAATTTTACAAGCTTTTAAACCCAAACAATAGAACCGAATATGCTTCGAGGCACGCGAGAATTCCTTAACCCGAGATTGGACACACTCACGCACCTTGATATTCCCAATTTTTTACACAATAATTTTGAAACCAGCTTTTCGGATTCCTGCTTTTTCTTGAACAGGCATTGCTTATTTATCTAGGGTTTTCCATTTACATATTTTCCCATTTAAATTTTAAGGTTTTTTCCATCATTGTTACTTAATTGCCTTAAAATTTGGTGCCGCAGCCAAATCGGTAGCGCCGGCGCCCTTTGACAAAAGGCGGTACCGCTTTCGACCCATCTATTGCTGCTGTTGGATTGCGTTTGATGTGCATGCAAGCTGTGTAAATTATGAGCCCATTTTTGAGAAAGACATCGTGTGCGCAAAAGCTGTGGAGCCCAATGTGGAGCAATTAATTAATTAATTAATTAATTACAGATTATGTTTATATTGTATATATTTTAATAATAAATATTCCATTTTTTATAAAATGAATATTATGGATTGTGCAGTACATTTCCCTCCGTCATCCCCAATATCGTTCACTCCCCCCGAAAGAAAGTTTTTAATTTTATAAACCTAAACTTTTTCAAGAAATTTTTAAGAATTTTTGCAGCTAATTTTTGAAAAATAATATAAACTAAAAATACATTGATAAAATTTTTTCATAAAATTTTTTTAAGGCACTCCCGGCCGATTAATTCAAATCCTCTCAAGTAATCAGTAATGACCAAATTTTTGATTGCTACCTCCAACTCAGGAAAAATATGACAAATCAGGACAGATCTCATCCCTAAACTAAGTTGTTATATTTTTTTAAATCTTAACATTTTAGAACACAAAATTGAATTGAAGGAGCCATTTCCTCCCTCCAATAATGCCTGCGCTCACCGAAGGTTTGTGAAGAAAACATTTTTTATAAAAATAAAACACCAAAAAACAATTATTCTAAATAGCTGTTTTACATTTTTTTAAACGACTTTCACATAAAAACTTTTTTAGTCTATAACTGTGCGCTTTCTTTACGGAACAAGGGCGCGGCATGCAAAGACATCAAGTGGCTTATCGCTACTTATAAGATCAAAGCCACAAAAGAAGACGACATAATCGATGTTGTTGATTGTCCTGGCAATGTCTTCATTGGGTGCCAGACATTCTCTTGTTTGGATGGTTGTTTCATTTTTCAATTTAAATATTTATTAATTTGATATATTTTTTCAATTCATGCCAACTTCAGAACAAATAATGATATATTTGTCTTGAATGGATGCGCCGAAACAAAAAAGTTGTTCATCCAAATTGGAGAAAATCTGTAAAAAATATGATGGATTTGCGTCATGTGTTATTTGCAAAGAACCATTGCCAGTGTGCAACAAAGAAAAAATTGAGTTAAAGGAGCCCTTTTCCGCCCTTCAATGATGGCCATGCCCATCGATGGTTTGTGTAGTAAAAAAGTTTTATAAAATTAAAAACACATCAAAAAAACAATTTATTCTAAATAGGTGTTTTTTAGCTTCTTTTTGATGGTCGGCATGCTCTACGCCTTTTTGTTCTATTTTGGAATGTAAGGCGTTGAAAGTGATGGAGCACGCGTAACCGACCTGACACTGTCGCATGGCAACTTTGGCTTGAAAAAAGAGAAGAATAATAAATATTTAAAATGATTTCATTTAATTTTTGTTCATCGGTTTATTTTGAATTCATAGCCGGAAAATGTCTTATAGGTTTTGATTTCGTGTCTTTTGTCCATTTTTGCTCTGTTTTGTCTCTCTTCGCTGTCCTTACTCGTCCAGGCTGATGATCTCGCGCAACTGCAGCGATTTTGCAGCGCCAAAGTAGGTGTTCGAGCTGATGTTTGACGGCTGGAAAACAGTCACAAGTTTCAATTTAAATATTTATTAATTTTTAACTAAAGCAGCGATTTGATCTGAACATTTTCAATATCAGGACATCAGGCCCAAAAAAAATCAAATTTTGGCATACAAAATTTGGACATTTTGCGAAATTTCTTGAAGTTATTTTTACAATTTACTGGATCAAAAATATATTTATATATAATTTGTTCACCACACTTTATCGATTATAACAATTTTGGGGAGAAATTAGCAAATCATAAATTTTAATGCATTTGGGATCAAAAAACCAGATTTTTAAATGACCAAATTTTGCCTAAATCTTATATTTTCTTGAGAAAACATTAAGATTCTGCCATAAAATTTTAAAATTATGAATTTATTTAAGAACCAGAACAATTTTTGGTCGCTACCTCCAACTCAGGACAAATGTGACAAATTAGGACAAATCTCATCCCTAACTAATTTTTCATATTTTTTAAATCTTGACATTTTAGAACACAAAATTGAATTGAAGGAGCCATTTCCTCTCTCCAATAATGCCTGCGTTCAGAACAAAATAATGATATATTTGTCTTGAATGGATGCGCCGAAACAAAAAGTTGTTCATCCAAATTGGAAAAAATCTGTAAAAAATATGATGGATTTGCGTCATGTGTTATTTGCAAAGAACCATTGCCAGTTGCGACCTGATACTGTCGCATGGCAACTTTGGCTTGAAAAAGAGAAGAATAATAAATATTTAAAATGATTTTCATATAATTTTTGTTCATCGGTTTATTTTGATATTTGTCATCCTCAACCCAATTACACGTTGAGACCACGAAAATATACCCCCTAATCGGCACCGCATCGAAAATTTCAAATTTTCGCCGATTTTTCATATTCTTTAAAAAGGCATATTTTTCAGAACGTTTCCCATTTTAGGTTTAAAAAATTTTTCAAACTAAGCAAAAAGAATGATGAGTTGGCATATAAAACTTAAAAGCAGGGGTTTACAGTTAGCACCTATTGGCATTTTCGAACATTAGCACCTATTTTGGCCGTTTTCCAAAAATTTTATAGCAAAAATGCAATAAAAACAAAAAAACGCACCCCTAAGAATTGGTCTCAAAAATTTTGAAAAATATACCCTTAAAAATTCATAAAAATTTATTTCAACAGGATACTATTGAATTTATTTAATCTTAATGCAAGTTTAATTTTTGTTTTTATTATCTAGTGATATAGAAGATCAAAAATAATCCTTCAGCAGGCTACATTTCATTACATCTAGTTTTCGCGACCAATATTCGTTTTTTGGCTTATATGCTTTTTTAAAAATCAATACCAATTCAATCAAAACAAATATTTACATTTTAATTTAATTTATAATAAACTTAAAAAGGTTTGAATCAAATAAAATTTTGTATTTGAATTGATAAATCTTTTTATCTTTTTATAATATTTTTTGCTTTATTTTAAAATTAATTCCGTAATATTTTCATATTTTTAATTTATATTTAAAATTTATAAATCTAAGAAATAATTAAATATTTTGTGAATTTATATAAAGCATACATTGACCTTTATTTATCTAATATTACTTTCGTTTCATAAATATGCAACAAAGGCCTTTTTTGTAATTGATTTTTCAAAACTGAGTTATTCGTGCATATATGTTTTGGTGCATTACTTTTGTCTCTCCAAAAATTTCGTTCTATATTAAAAAAGTTATTTTTCCATTTTTAGCAGTTTTACAGAGTTGATATAGCATAAAGTTTGCATATTATTATGAGATAAAAAAGTGCTGATTTTCGTGAAAAAAAATTCATTAAAATTTACTTTAATTTTTTGAGTCCGTTTCAATATTTATAGTAAATATACAATTATGTTATTTATGAATTTATTCATATTTTTACTATTTTTTATTGTTCAGGTTTATAAAAGATTAAATTTAAACACTGACAAATAATCTTTTAATTATTTTGCCTTCAATTTAATGAATTTATTAAACTTAAATAAATGCAAGTAATTTATAAAAGTATTCTTAGTAATTTTTAGTAAAAAACTTTTTTTCAAATATATATTAATATTTAATTCACTCGTCCAGAAGTGCACAAAAAAAAATCAGATAATAATCAAATTATTTTAATTATGATATCTATCTTACTCGTGATAGGAAATTGGCAAATAATTAGCTGATCATTATTTATCAACAATTTCTGCATTTAATTGCATTTCCACCAAACCAGTGCCCGATAAATGCCGAAAAAAAGCATGGTGCCCAACATGGGCAAGCAGTACTTTGGTGGAACGGTGATAAACTGACGTGCCGAGCACGGCAAACGATTCCAAATAATTATTCCCTGACTTCTGCTGCAATAGATGGGCGGATCAGTATGCAAATTAATTCCATTTTTTTGCATTTGTCGCTCAAAGAGCTTCTACCGTATGAATGGTCCTTTTGGGGTTTGGGGTCGGGGTTACTTTTGTGGAAATTTACATTATTAAAGGAAAATGATCAGCTAATTATTGCGAAGCATTTAATCAGAACAAATAAAAGTAGTTACACATCACTTTTTCACCGGATTACGGTAGCCCCCCATAGGTGTGGGAGGGGTGCATGGCCAACTGAGCGCCAGCCATTTGAGCGCCGCCAAGTGAGCGCGGGCCATTTGAGCGCCAGACTTTTCAGTACTGAAGCCAAAACCTATTGCGCGACTTTTTTTGAAAACCCAAACCTATTGCGCGACTTTTTCTTGCAAACCCAAACCTATTGCAGGGGGTGCGCGACTTTTTTGACTGCGCGACTTTATGCAAATTATTTTAATTAAATTTATTTAATTTTAAATTATTTTAAACGTCTTAAAGGTCAAAGACGTTGAATTTAAATTCATTTAAAATTCTCCAAAAATTCCCCGCACCAAGCGGATCCGAACCCCAGGGGGGCGGCCAGACTGACGCACTAACCACTCGGCCACATTGGCAATGGATGATAAACATTAATTTGCTCTCATAAAGGGAAAAAATGACGTCATCAGCGGGGAAAGGGGGGCGAGAGCAGGCAGCAGCGAGTGGCAGGGGGGCGAGAGCAGGCGGCGAGAAGGCGGGAGGAGGGGTCAAATAAACAAATCAATTATGAAGGGGGGCGGGGTTATTGGAACGGTGCCAAATAAACAATTCAATTTTTTTAATTGGTCGCGTACTTTGTAGTGCCGCCCTCCTTCCCGCATGCCCATTATGTAATTTGACACCTTCAGACAATAAACAATTTATTAATTGATTTTTTGTCTATTTGGTCATTTTCATTTCATTTAATTCACTTTACGGAAGGAAAAGCCAATCAATAATCCATTATCATTTATTTATGCCTTAATTTTTTCCTTCTTTGGCATTTGTTTACCCATTTACCCATTAATTTTCGCCATTTATTATTTATGTGCCAGATTGGCATTATTATGGTACCGTTTTTTGTGCCATTTTGCCGCAATTTTTTGGCAATTTTGCATTGTTTTGCCCCTTATTTCCCAATTTATTTCTGGCCAATTTTTGGCATTGTTTTGCCCAAATTTTTAACCCTTTATTTTGCCTATTTTTACACATTTTTGTGCCAAATTTCCTATTTATTTCTTGCCAATTTTTCGCATTATTTTGCCACAATTTTTAACCCTTTCTTTTGCCAATTTTTACACATTTTTGTGCCAAATTTCCATATTTATTTCTTGTCAAATTTTTGCACATTTTTGTGCCAAATTTCCCTATTTATTTCTTGCCAAATTTTGCACATTTTTGTGCCAAATTTCCCTATTTATTTCTTGCCAATTTCTTGCATTTATTTTCCCAATTTTCTCATTTAAAAAATATTTAAATTCTTGGCATTCTGTTTTTTTCAAAATTAAATTATGGCTTTCTGTTTTTTCAAATTTAAAATTTATTTAAATTATTGGCGTTCTGTTTTTTCAAATTTAAAATTATTTTCACTCGGCATTTTTTTCAAATTTAAAAATTATGTCAACCCTTTGCATTCTGTTTTTTTTTCAAATTTAAAAATTATTTTAACCCTTGGCATTCTGTTTTTTTTCAAATTTAAAAATTATTTTCACTCTTGGCATTCTGTTTTTTTCAAATTTAAAAATTATTTTCACTCTTGGCATTCTGTTTTTTTCAAATTTAAAAATTATTTTCACTCTTGGCATTCTGTTTTTTCAAATTTAAAAATTATTTTGACTCTTGGCATTCTTTTTTTTCAAATTTAAAAATTATTTTAACCTTGACATTCTTTTTTTTCAAATTTAAAAATTATTTTCACTCTTGGCATTCTGTTTTTTCAAATTTAAAAATTATTTTCACTCTTGGCATTCTGTTTTTTCAAATTTAAAAATTATTTTAACCCTTGGCATTCTGTTTTTTCAAATTTAAAAATTATTTCAACCCTTTGCATTCCGTTTTTTTAAATTTAAAAATTATTTTGACTCTTGGCATTATGTTTGTCCTATTTAAAATTTTTTAACTTCAAATTTTTTCCATTTTTGACTATTTTTTCTATAAATTTTTTCTTTTCCTCTTTTAAAATTAATTTTATTATTCCCAAATTTATCTTTTTCTTCATTTTTCCCTTGTTTTTTTTCTTTGATCACAAGTACTTTGTACTGTCCTTTCTCACCCCATTTTGTTATGTTGTTGGTTTACTCGGTACTAAACCCCTTTAGGATATTTGTTAAGCCTTTTCAAATATCCTGGGGGCCATCCTTAAACCGAGGAGCCCTGCCCCGGTACTGGGTTACTTCCCAGAGGGGTGGGCACGGGCGTTCACTGTCCACGGGGCTTATTCCGCTGGTATCCAGGGCTGCGGCAGTGACTGACCGAAACCCAGTTTCCGTCATAGCCCGCCGGGTGTCACAGCGATGTTTAAGCCCAGCCAGATAGTCGGTCTGGTGTGGACGGGGGCCCTTCACTCGCTGGCCTTGAGGGTGAAGGTGTGCCTGTTCCTAGCAGCGGGGGTGGCGGTTCCTAGCCCTAATGTGCCCTGCCTACGGGCTGCATTGGTACAGCGAGAGAATAACCGGGACTGGCTGGCCCGGAGGACCGCGAGTCACTGAGCAGTGTCGAATGCGCAGCTGCTCAAACTCAACACCCCGGATTAAAATCCGCGTTGACGGAACTCATATGTGCTGTGGGCGTTGGCGCAAGTGCCTTATGGAGGGAGTAATTACCCAACATAGGGAGGCCTAGACCAAACCTTGCACTTTGGGATGGTAGTGCCACACACTTTGAGTTCCATGAGCGGTTCCATAATCGCTTGCTATGATAGTCATAGTTGGTGGGCATGCCCTCCATTGTGATGGCTTGGGCAGGAAGGTTAAAAACACGTGTAGGGGGTGACCTATGCGCGTTTTTGACTCTCCAAAAATGGCCCAAATCATCGCTCAGGAGAGGGGTCATGCCCGATTTTTTTTTGGGTGGCCCTTTTCTTTGTCATTTTCGATCAAAATTGTTTTACTCTTTTCTTAAAATTGATCAAAATCAATTTCAGAAAAAAATGAGCCAATATTCCGACGATTCCCTCCCCCCTACCCTCGATGGACCGTATTCCCCTGTTGGGGATGATGATGGAGCCGAATTGATCGACGCCGCCCCGCCGCTGGAAGAAGTCATCATGCACTTGCCAAATTCCGTACGTTTTGCGAAAATGTTTTAATTTTTTCATCTAATTTTGCGAGGTCTTTTCAGGTTGTGCCGTTGAAGTGAATGAACGAAAGGCCCGCAAGGAACCATCAATAACTCGCGAATTGGACGCCAAGTTGTTCAACAGTGATGGCTTTATGTGTTTGTCCGCCGCGCAGGCGGAAGCGGGGCGGTTCAAAGGTGTGTTGTAATCACAACTTTTTTTAATTTTAAAATTTCTAACTTTAATTAATTATTCGCTTTATGCTATGAAAAGTATATTAAAAAAAAAATTTTTTTTATTTGTACATTGTTTAATTGATTTTAAATTATGTTTAGCGTTTCGATTCATTGGCCAATTTTTGCTGAGCCTAACGTTCGGCGCTGTTTTTCCGGAGGACATTCTGCGCAACCTCTTTACCATGTGCCTTTCCTACGCAGTCGAGGGGGCCGAATCGATGAAAATATATGCGGACCACTTCATTTTCCTTCTGACGTCAAAACACCTTGACTACGAAGTGGCTGTACACTTTAAAAAAATCGACAACACGGCAACGGAGAGGATTCTGACTCGTTTTGAAATGGTCGACCAAAGCAACAAAGCGAAGGAAAGGCCATCACTCCTTGAAGAACCATTTGTAATTGACATCACGGCAATCGAGAGCAAGTGCGCCAACCGAAAATGGCTGGAAAAGGGCGTAACGACTTCAACATAGACTACCGTATTGCCGATGGTGCAACGTATGAGCTTCTGAACAACGACAATCTCTGTCTCTTCGGTCATTTGAAATGCTTCGGATGAAATTCATACTTGCGCAACAACGTTTTTCGGAATACAAAGGGATGAGAGAAAGCAGCTTGAAGGCGTTCATGCTTTGTGCCGGGGTGCAACATTGACATCAACCTACCCTTCTATTCAATTGAGGAATACGGAGAATCAATTCAGGCAAATAATTTGTTTATTAATTGACTTTATTTTTAAGCATTATCTGTTAAGGCTTATTATGAGGCGATCAATCCCGGCATGTTTCGGCTTTTTTGCTTTGATACATTTGGCAAAATGAAGCCGGCATGGAAATCTGCTGTGAATAGCTACGTTCAAGAACTCTGTGTTGTTTTTACTGATGACGCTGACGGCTGTGCGGGACATTATAATCCAATCAAAGCTATTGGCAAATTTTTCAGCACAAAAAACTACTGTTTTGGGGTAAAAGCTTATTTTTGATTATTATTAAAATAAATAAAACCAAACAGTGTGAGATGCCGTACCACACACAAGCGCAGCACACATCAAGATGCAAATGGAAATGCCATAACTGTCAACGAGTGGGGCGCAATTTTAGGGGAAATTGTGTTGAGGAAAATGGCTTCTTTGTGTCGTGTTTATCCTGCAATAAGGTATGAGACCCATAATTTTTGAGTTATTTTTTTCAAGACATTCAAAAGCCAAAATTGTTATGATCATCATGTTCGCGGCATGCAATGTACGGTCAAACGTGGGAACGAGACCACGACAATTGAAAAGTCGGTCTGCAAAAGCTCAAAGAAATGTGTGGACTGTGGCGTAATATACCGTGTGGCGGTAATTCGTGTTTTTAAAAATTAAAAAATAAAGAATTCACAGGTCCAAGACAAGAAAAATGGTCATGTTTGTGGCCAAAAATTCTGCAAGGTCTGCCTTGGATTTCACGCACCGCGCGAGTGCTACATCCCCTATCGGCCCAAAGTGAAGAAGGAGAAGCGCTTTGTGTTCTTTGACTTTGAGTGCACGACGGACTTCAAACCGGACCCGCAACTGATGCGATTCAAGCATCAGGTATTTTTTTTGTGTGGGTAATTAAATATGAAAAAAAATTCAAAGGTCAATTTCTGCTTCGCCCATGTTGCATGCACCCGCTGCATTGAGAAGGGCATTTGGGACCAGGAGCTGGAGCGGGCCTGCGCTCTCTGCGGCCGATTCCGAACTTATGCCTGGTCTCCGTTTGAGTTCTGGCACACGGACGTGGAATGCCGCAAGGTCGTCGAGGACCCACTGGCTACCTTCACCAAGTGGTTGTTGAACTTTGAAACGGAAGTCCTTGGCATGGAACCCGGAGCGAAGAAGCGCAGAAAAAGGAAGAATGCCGAAAACACCGACGGCGAGGCCATGGAAGGGGATGAGGAGGATGATGCCGTGGATCTGGATGCCGAAAACAACTGGATGTTGGGCTACGATGAAGCGGGGGAGAAGCCGGAATCAGTGACAACGTATGCCTATGCACATGCCGGTAAATTTTATATATTTAAAAATTTGTTAAAATCTTAAAATTTGAGGCTCTCGCTACGATCACGTGCTGATTTATGGGGAAATGTTGCGCATGGGAGTCCGACCTGAGCTGATCCGCCAGGGAAACCACCTGCTGGAGATGAAGGCGCGCAAACGGGGTGCCATCACCACCACAGTATTTCGTGACAGGTAATCATTTTGAACAAATTTTTTAAATTTATCCCCACTTTAGCTACAAGCTAATCCCGATCAAACTGGCCAGCTTTGTCAAGACGTTCGACCTTGAAATCGAGGGGGTGGACAACAAAAAGTATTTTCCCCCACAAATATAACAAGGTGAGGGATAAATAATTATGAAAAATTAAAAACCGATAAAAAATACAGGCTGAAAACTATGGCACTGTCCTGGACACCCTGCCACCGATGGAAGAATACTACCCCGGCAGCCTTTTTCCGGCAGAGCGCACGAAATTCGAGCAGTGGTACGAGGAGAACCGGGAGACGGAGTTCGACCTGTGCGAGGTGATTGCCGACTACTGCAAGACGGGTAAGAATTTTGAAAAATTAACTTACAGAATTAAAAATTTTAAAGATGTCCAAATTTTGGCCCACGGTCTGGTGAAGATGCGGCAACTGTTTCTGTCCCAGACCAAGCATGACATCACCGACTCGATCACCATCCCATCGGCGTGCATGAAGTTCTTCGTTGTGTTGATGCACTGCGACAATGAGCGGATTGCCATCATCCCTCACCTGGGATACGAAAAGCGAGGAAAGCAGAGCACCGTCGCCCGAAAATACCTGAAGGTGAAAAAATAATTTAAAAAAATTTCATTTTCTTTTCTCTCAGTGGCGTTCCGAGGAGGAGAAGCGCGAGTTTGGCCGAACGATTCGCCACGTGGAGAGCCCGGGAGGGGAGTTCAAGTACGGCAACTACAGCTTGGACGGCATGGTTGAGCGCCCGGAAGAGGAGAAGGACCTGGCAATCGAAGTCAACGGGTAAAGAAAATGCCACAAAATTTGCCTATTTACCCCTCCAAAGGTGCTATTGGCACGCCTGTCCACGCTGCTTCCAAGATGATATGGCAATTGTGGGCGGGGGTGAGACAGCCGGTGCCATTCGTGCCAGGGATGCCAAACGAACGCATGCAATTGCGCGGGATTTCGAGGTCGAAGTGGTGTGGGAGTGCGAGATCGCCGATCAGCTGGAGGACGACCCGGTCATGAGGGCGTACTTTGACAACTGCCCGGACTCTGGACCCATCGACTTCCACGACGCCTTCTTTGGCGGTGAATTTTCCCATTAAATCTGTGTAAAATATGCTAAATTCTTAGGCCGTACCGGACCAGAATGGCTTGCGGCGACGGTGATCAACCCGAAGAATGGAGAATGGAAAAGCCGAACAATAAAAGTGAAGGACTTCAACAGCCTTTACCCATCCCGGTAAGAAATGGCACAAGAAATGACTTTAAAAATTTAAAATTTTTAAGCAACATGTTCACCAAGTACCCGGTTGGCCACCCAACCGTGGTGCAATTCGACAAGAAAGTGGATTGGCGCTGCCCGGCACATATTGTAGGCGAGGACGGCGTCCGGCTTCAGGGGATCATCAAATGTTATGCGGTGCCACCACGGCATTGCTTGTTTGACATCCCCGTGCTGCCGCATCGGAACAGCAAGCGCACTCTCTTCCCGCTGTGCCGAACATGCGCTAAGATATACCCGAACGGCCTGATTGACCCCAACTACAATTGTCCACACTTTTCGGACGCTGAAAGGGGTAAAATGGGCAAATAAAGTAATTTTTACAGAGAAGAATTCACAGGTTTTTCCACATCTGTCACGCACATTGAGTTGGAGGCGGCACTCCGATCAGGCTACAAAGTGACGCACGTCTACCGAGCGTACATTTGGCCGCTGGTGTGCGATTGGAGCGATAGCGTGTTCCATTCGTACATGAACAAATTTCTGAAGATCAAATTCGAGTGTAAGCATTTTTTAAAAAAGTAATACAAAATTTAAAAACAAAAATGCTTCAGCAAGTGGATACCCAGCACCGTGCAGAGAAGTCGGCATTGACGAAGAGGAGCGTGAGCGTCGGCAGCAGGACTACATCAATAAGCCGTGGGAGGGCAACAAAGTGTGCCTCGATGCGAACAAAAATTATGCCGAATCCCGGCCTACGTTATCTGTCGAAGCTATGCCTCAACTCGTTGTGGGGCCGTTTTGCACTCAGAAACCGGCTCACAAAGACGGAGATCGTGGAATGCCATGCCGAGTTGGCCAAGCTGCTGAACAACACCAAAATAGAAATCAGCAGCATCGACCAGCTGACGGAGAAATTCTGGATGGTCTGCTACAAGGCCTGCGATGAGGATGTAGTGGAGCACGGCACCAGCAATGTAAACTTGGAAACTTTTGTTTTTAAATGCAAATATCTCAGGTTGCCATTGCCCTCTGGACAACGGCGGCAGCGCGGGTTCACCTGCTCGAATCGCTGCATTTGGTGTATAAGCAAGAAAATGGGGTGCAGCGATATGACACGCACCTTCTCTATATGGTAAAATCAAAACAAATAATAATAATAATAATTGCTAAATTTAAGGACACGGACAGCATCTTCTACGACTTCAAGTCAGAACTCAGCGACCCTCTTCCTGGCGGCCAGCAGCTTGGGGAACTCACCGACGAGTACCCCAACCACACCATTATGGAATTTGTGTGCGGTAAGAATTTGCGCAAAATAACTTTAAAATGATTTGAAATTTTCAGCTGGACCCAAGGCCTATGGATTGTGGCTGCGCAACAACGCCACGGGGGAGGACGAGTACAAGGTCAAGCTGCGCGGCATCACCCTGGACTCGGACGCCTGCGAGAGGATGACGTTCGAGAAGATGAAAGACATGGTGCTAAATAAGTTGGGGCAGGAGGACAACAACGTCCGTTTCAACTATCCGACGAAGAACTTCCGGATAACGAAGAAGGGCGAGATATTCACTGTGCCCTTGGTGAAGAAATTCAACCCAACAGTGAATAAGGGTGTGATTCGGGACCATGGGTTGAAGGTGGTGCCCTTTGGCTACAGCACTTGGGAGTATTGTAAAGCCAACAACCCCGCTGATGATTGTCGTTGTAAACATGAATAATAATTTTATTTTTCATTGTTTTTATTAATTTATTTCATCATTTTTCACCCAATATTTTTCTGGAAATCCGATGAATTTCACCAACATTTCTCTTTTCCCATCTCTCACTCGTTCTTTGTATTTCTTTTCAATTCGATACATTGTGTTTTCATCCACTTGTACTTTTGTTAATTCGGGCAAATAAAATTTTCTCTTCAACTTTGTGCCATAATAGTCTTTGAGCAAATAGTGCTGGGGGTTGGTTGAGCGGGCCTCATCCACAGTGTACACGTGATCAGAGTAATTGGGGATATAGCCTTAAAAATTAAAATAAATTGATCGGAAAATGTGTGAATTACAGTACCCTTTTCGAAAATGTGCTTAGGCTCGGGAATTCTGACCGTTTCCCCGGCTCTGATCTTTGATGACTTGTCCAATTGTGCGAGTCCTTCGCCGTACACCCTCTTCCACACCTCCCTCGCATTGGCGTCGCTGATTTCGTTGGGTCTAAGGCCGGTCGCGCGGCACACCGAGTTGTTGATGGCACTCAAAAACTTTGGCAGCACATCCACCCACACCGATGTGTTGTTGGAGGAAAAATATTTGTACAGCCGAGTCTTTAGGGTGCGTATGGCACGCTCCGCAACGGCGGCCTTCTTCTTTGAACTGGTCTCAAACTTTTGAATGCCCTTCTCCGCGTAAAACTCCTTCAACGGTTTTGCCACAAATTCTAACCCGCGATCGGTGTACAGTGTGTCCGGCACCCTTGGCATTTGCTCAAATAGCTCCTCAAACGCCCTTTTCATGTCCACTGGGCGCTTACTCTTTACGGGGGCGCCGAACATTCGCCTCGATAGAACATCCACCGCCAACAGCAGGTACCGGTAGCCGCTGTTCTTGCGCGAAAGGGCTTGGAAATCGGCCAAGTCCGCCTGAACATCTGAACCCTGAATTGTGCGCAATAAGCCCCGGTACAACTTACCGGTCATGAAACCCGTAGGCACAGTGCGTAGGCGTCGGAACTTCTCCCTCTTTGGCTTGAACAGCGTGTAGGTGGTGTTCCTCTGCAAAAAGTCTTCAAACTCGGTACGCTTCAACTTTGGGTGCTTCTTCTTCACCGCCGCGTACAGGGCACTCGCACCCGCATACCCGCCCGGATTGGCCGGGTCGGTGTATATTTTGTTTATTTTCTTGTCCATTTTGAGGGAACAAATCCTCTCGTTTGTTTGACTTGTCCGACGAACCCAGACCCAACAAACAGTCGATTGAGTAGGCTACTGGCGAGCGGATTCTGTGCGAGTTTCCTCTTCAACTCTTTGGTTCCGCTTGGCGATGGGGCATTCTCCGGGCGAGGGTCCACCAGGCGTTCAATTGACCAGGCCAGGTCCGAGTCGATAAACTCTCGGCCCGTCTTTGGGTTAATGATTTTCCCACGGTCAGTTGCGCCGAATCTCTGCGGATCAGACATAATGATGGCCAACAGGTGGTCCTTCTTCTCGATCAATTTTTGCTGTTTAGCCGCTTTCTTATTGGTCCTGGGTGATCGGCTGCTTCCCTGCGTCTGGCTTGTTGGGGTTAAAAACTTTGGCACTTCAATTTCTTCCTCTTCATCTTCGTCGGTAACCATCACGGACTTGTCCTTCGGTTCGTCCGGACCAGGCCGTACCTGCACACCCGTCTCCACTGTTTTATTTAGCAGTTGAGCGCCGTTGCTGAGCTGTACTCGGACGGGCCGCTCCTTATGTTCCTTGCGCATCTTCAGGTACCGGCGCAGCTGCTGGTTGTACATTGCGTTCCGCTCGCTGACGTTTCCCTTCCGCTTCTGTACTGCAGCGGTCACCTGTCGTTTGACAAAGCCCAAGTTTGTCCGCTCAGCAATGTCGTCGTCGTCGTCATTCTTTGTCTCCCTCGCTGCAACCAGCCCCTTGTAGTGCTCGTACGGCAGCAGAATAAGTTTATTGGCCATTATTGCTGCGCGAAAGCAGGTATCGGGCAGCCTCAATCAGAATGGGGGCCAACAAAGGGGCAAAAAGTGATCCGCCTGACTGCTGCACTAGTTTTCGCGCACCCCTCTCGCTTCGCACACGTGCCAACTGTCTGATGTCTTTTGCAAATGGCGCAAGTCTCTGCTTTTGTTTCCTGCTCAGACAGAAACTCCCGTTCAAAACGTTGAGACAAATCTCGACAAGCGTTAACAGTTCCTCACAACCGGCACTGTTCAACAAATGACGGCGCTTCTTCTCCGACGTTGTCTTTCCCAACTTCTTCAAATAGTCGTAGTTGTGCACAACCCGCTCACCGATCTTCTGTTCCCGCTTAACCATTTTTGGGGGCAAAAATGATTCTCTCCTCGTCGTCTGGGAAAATGTTTGTCCTTAGGCGTATAATGTTGTCTCTGTTCGCGTGGAGAGTCACCAACAGGTAGCCGTACGGTAGGGCACATGCCTGTCGGTAGGCATCCATCAGGAATCCCTGCTCGCGAGGGAACATTGGCTGGCCAAATTACGAATGCTAAGCATGTCGTTGGGAGCCCGCATCAGGAAGATGTACTGGGCGTTGGACCTTGGCACCCGCATTGATTTATCGAACAGGTTTTGCGTGAGGAAAATCACGGAAAAATTGTTATGGTGTGACTTTTTGGTGTACAGATCGGCCAATTTCTTGGCCTCAATGTCACCCATCAAGTCATCGTAAACAATCAGACAAGGCTTTGGCAGCTTTTTCAGCATCTCGTCAGACGGGGCACCTGCGTGGGGGACAACTCCCTGCCGCTCCAGATCGGGAATCTGCGTCGAGTACTCACCGTATGCCCATACTAAATAGCAACAGCCCACTGCACAGAAACCCCCTTTGCACATACCTATTGCCTTGGGCGGCGGGTCAAACATCACGTTGGCATGCCGTAACAGGCGAAGGACCAGCTGGGTCTTGCCCGATGAGGACGGACCGCTGACAATAATCCCCGAAGGGATGGGAAAAGCGAGTTCACTTTCATTTATTCTTGGGTAGTCCATCAGAATATCAACAATAGAAAAATGGACAAGTGTTTATGCCATCTGAGTCATTTCCTTTTGTTCTTTTACGCCTTCTTCCAAGCTTGGGCCGGCGGCGTGCACCTCCGGGTGTCGCAGCGGCAGCGTGAACACCTTGTTCCGGGCCCTAATGCGGAATTTCGCACGATCGGCAAAGTCCACTTAAGAAAAGAGTCAAACTCTGACATACACCTGCAGCTTACCAATTGCATCAAACGGCACAAAGTTCTCGCCGTCTGTCTTTAGCCGATTCGAAAAGATGGTCACCCCCTCGGGCTGGATGATGTAGTCCAGCTCAACAGTTCCGCTTCTACAGCTCGAGCACCGCCCGGGCTGGTCCCATGGCACAAACCGAGGCGTTTGCAGGTGCCGCGGGCAGTACACCGTGACGCCCATTGTGTTGACGGCGAACTCAATCTCCGGGAATTCGCCCAACTTTTCCGATTGCCGCACACGCTTCATTGATCAGTAGAGTGTTGATTGCCACCCACTGCGAAAGTTCAAGTAGTCCAGGTAGTCCGTTTCAGCGGCAGGTCTTTCGACGGGTTCACTCTCCCGCCTTCCTCAACGGCCAACAACTCTGAAAATGATTATTGATTTTTTTCCGGACAAAATTGTATACCCAATGGGTAGTATTTGCAGTGGCCCTTGTTGTGGTACTCAACAATGCACTTCAGCTGTGGGTACAGTAGGCGGATCCGGTGCTTTATGTAGAAATACTGGTGGACTTTAACCTCTGAACGCATATGTGTTAGACCGAAACTGAATTTTTGGAAACTTGCCAAGAAATCCCTCAAAGGCGTAGGTTTCCGCAGCGGGTTTCACCGAAAATGTGCCGAACTTGACCTCTTTGGTCTTGGAATCACGACCCTGGTAGGTTGTTTTGAGTTTTTTGCCGGCCAAGTAAGCGTTCGCTTTGTTCACTGCCTCGGGGTTGTTCAAATATTCTGCTAAATTTTCGGGTTTACAGCTTAGCAGTTTGGATAGGGCAGCAGTCAGAGGGAGTACCATAATCTGTAAAAAAAATCAATAAATCGGCTTGGGGATTCACTGTGTGTTTGAATTGGCGCCCTTTTGTATCTTTCTCTAACCACTACTCTCTCGTCT
>CP049706.1:2793849-2847512 GCA_004148225.2 Heterodera glycines | reverse complement strand
ATATTAAGACTCATAGAAAAATATAAATAAAAATCTCATGATTTATTCTGTTAACATTAACTAAAATTATTTGTTTTTATATAGATTTTGAATCAGGAGCTCAAAATGTGAATTAAATTCTACTTACAAAAAATAATACCAGAAAATGGGAAAATTAAAAATAAGCAATTTAGATGAACTTTATTTAAATAAAACTATTTTAAATCGTTCTAAGTATATTATATAATTATTCAAAAATAAATTGTAATTGAATAAAAAATATTTAAAAAAGAAAAGTGAACAAATGTTTAATTTCTTATACAATTTTGTGAAAAAAAATTTGGTGCAAAACTTATGTGACACCCTAAAAAAAAGAAAAAAAGTTATGCGTAGCGAAGACATATGAAGATTCAATTTTTTAAAAACTAAAACTATATAATTATAAATTAAAACAATATTTTAATGACCACCATCTTGCAGCAATTAGCGCTTAGGCGATCAAAACATAAAAGTAATTTTAAAAACAAATTATTATGCGAAATGAAAAATAATTGGAAGACCATAAATCAGCAAAGCCTAAACAATCAAATTTTTGTGTCAAAATCAGAAAATTAGGTTAGGGATTGACAATACTAAATAGAATATATAGGCATAACCAGAAAATAAACGAATATAACTAAAAGAAAATTAAGTGTATTATCTTTAAAATACTAGAGATAAAAACCAATTTAAATTGAAAATTATATGTACAACATATTTATGGAATATGAAAAAATACTACAAATTAATTAGTTGTTTCAAAAAAGCAAGTCGAACAATTTTGTCAAAAAGAAAATATGGCGTACAAATAAACATAAAATTATCAATTAAATATAAACTAAATACTAATATAAAATCAGAAGACGCGTTAATTTGATTTTAATTTAAATTAAACCTCTGTTAAACATTTAAATAAAAGCTCCGGACAAATATCGCCATCAAATATGACATACAGAACGAGAAGAATCCAAAAAGTAAATATAATTTTTCTAAGTTTCTGACCATTTAAGTGACTAGCAATAAATATTTATTAATTTTGCCTTAATTGTTAGCAATTTCATGAAAATTTACCTTTTAGATTAGTATTGAGATACATCATTTTTAAAATTAAAATTCTTATCATGAAAATAATGAATAAACTAAAATATTTAAATATTTTTGTATTTTTAAAAATGTACTGATACAAAAAAAAATGTTTTGCATACTTTTTGAACCGATAGGTCACAAATTTATTTAAATGTTTAATTTGAGCAAAAAATCTCAAAAATTGTATTGAAAAAATTCATTATTTTAAAAAATTTGAAATTTATTTAAAACATTTATTATATTAAAATCACAAAACCAATTTAAAAAGGTCGGAATCGATATATGAAAAATTTCTTAAATTATAACAAAGAAAAGATTTCACATTTCAAATTAAAAAAAGAATACCGAATTCTATGTCCGTATTTTTCTCAGCCCTAATTATAACCAAACTGATACCCGAAGATTTTACTTTTTAATTAAAAAAAATTAAATTCAATCAAAACAAAAGGTTTTATATTTTTTTCTCTTTGATAAAATTGAAGAAAGGCTAATCAAAATAAATATAAGAAATATTAAGTTTTTCAAAACTTTTTGACAATTTTTATTTTTTACGTTAAATTAATCATAATTGAAATTAGTCCTTTCCGATTGAATTTAATCAATAAGTCAAATACCCTGAAAATTACTAAATTTTTCAAAATAATTATAACAAGTTAAAAGATAAAACTATAAAATGAAATATTAATTCATATTAATTTATTTATCATAAAATTATTCCAAATAATTCAAGTAAAAAAAAATTATATGTATAATTAATAACATTGTAAATCTTAGAATGTTTTAAAGAAAATAATAATTTTAATTTTATAAATTTTATTTGTTAATTTTATTTTCAATTCAATTAAGAAAAAAATTTTAGTTTTTAATTGTCATCATTTTGTAAAAAACTTTTCAGCAAGGAAAACAACTTTTTTAATAATATAACATGTAAAAATTGAATTAAAAATTTTAATTACAGATATTATCTACTTTAAATAAAATTAAACGTTAAATAATTAATCTTATGATAAATAATAATGTCGATTTTTAATGTATTTGTAATTAATTTTATTGAATTAAAATATAATAACAAATTAATATTCTCTCCTTCTCGATCGTGAATGCACATTCGTTGTTCCGTCTTTAGTCCGAGTTTTTTTCTTCTTTTTTTTATATTGTTATTAATTTTTTTTAATGCTTTCGTTCTTTTTCAATTAGCTTCCATTTACGTCAATTCTCGTTTTTCATTTATATGCTATTTTATAAAATCAATTTCAATTCAATTCAATTAATAGTTTAAATATTTAACTTGAGTTTTAAGCAATTAAAAAAAGAGTTTTCTTAATAATAAAATTTCGAGAATCATAGCTCTTTTTATCGCCCCTTATTAGTCATCTAATTTTGTTTAAGTAAAATAAAAGTATAATTTAGAATACCAATATGGGTATTTTAGCAAAATTAGATTGATTTATTTAGAATAATTCCTATTCTTTTAAAATTTTATTTGAATTATTTTTTATGAAAAGTTATGACGATTTTTCTCGAAAAATCTGTAGAATTAGCAGTTTTTACGAAAAGTTAGTTATTTCCTTGTTTAATTTCCTTTAATGTATTCTTTTAATGCCCCCGTTTTCATTAAATTATTCTACAGAAATAATTTAAATAAATACTTTTATCAATTTTTATTATTACCAAATGTATTTAAAAGATCTTTTTTAATTCATATTTTTTTTTGTTTTACAAAATTAAATGTAATTAAAATTAATTACGCTCAAATACACCCATTTAATCTAAAATTATAAATAATATTTAATAGAACGTGGATATTATTTATTTTTTGCTACTTTGTATTTCTTGTAGTTGTACAATTGTTTTTTATTTTTTGATAAGAATATAAATTGTTAACAAAATATCAAAAAGAAATTTACAAAGAAATATTAAAAGTATTTTATTCAATTATATAAAAATGATAAAACTTTCCATTGCTTAAAAGATTTTTAATAATTTGCTATTATATTAATGGAATTTTTTTATTTGTAATTTCTTGTCATTCTTCTTTGGTCCATTCATTTATCATCATGAAAAACGTTGAGAATAAGTAATGGAAAATGTAAGAACATTTAATCTGTTTTGATGTAGTTGAAAATAAATATCATTTATATAAAAGTTTTTAAAATTGTTGTATTAAATCAAAATAGAAAAATATTATAAGTTGTGATGTGAAAATTCTTAAATCAGAACAAGGAATAATAAAATGGGGTAGGTCAAACGGATTTTTGCGTAAGAGTTTCAACATTAAATAACGGAATTTTTTTGCGTTAAAAAGATTTTTTGCGCACTTTTTTATACCGAATTTAATCCCGCGGGATCCTGAAAAAATTCCGCGGGATCCCGTCCGGTCGGTGCTATGACATTAGTCAAAAACCATCATAATGGGCGTTAGTCAAAAAACCATCAAATGAAAATATTTTTTGATATAACTTTGTTCAAGAGCATCTAAATTTTTAATTCTTGATAGCATTAAATAGCACTCAGTGTTTTCTATTAGCCTACAAAATTCCAAATAGTTTCGTTAAGTTTCAAGAAAGTATGACTAAAAATGTTCAAAAAAACTTGGTTTTTTGAGCTTCTCAAGTCATAACTTTTTTTAAACTTAAAGAATTTTTTTTAATTTTGCAG
The DNA here is from genome assembly GCA_004148225.2 of Heterodera glycines. Classification (NCBI taxonomy): domain Eukaryota; kingdom Metazoa; phylum Nematoda; class Chromadorea; order Rhabditida; family Heteroderidae; genus Heterodera; species Heterodera glycines. Next base: position 2,843,750 of record CP049706.1, on the reverse strand, counting down.
GATAATAGAAAACACTTAGGGCTTTGAAAAAAATCAATATTATAAAATTTGATCCCTTTTAGACGAAATTATGAATAATTTTCCGTCAAAAATGATTCATTTAATGGTTTTTGACTAACGTCCCAGCACCTATGATTATTTTTATCATTTTTTAAAGAAAATCCATACGAATTGAGCTTAATAATCCCAAAAACCAACTTTTTTTTTGTTGAAAATCTGTTAACAAATTACACCCAAATTTCAAAATTTCCCCCGGCGGCGCCTATCGGCACCGCCGGACCCCCTTCTTTCCCAAAATTTTTTTGAAAAGCACGCCGAAAAAATGTGATGTGAAAAGCAAATATTATTTATAATAATATTCAATCATTTAGTCCAAAAAATGATTAATTGTTTGAAATAATTAAAGAAATTTGTTTGAAAATTTTAATTAATTTAATTTAGCTTTAACTTGTGGATTTTATTAAATAAAAAAACAAAATGAAAATTTAATTTTGTATTTTAAAAATTCCCGGTTGGTCCCGGTTCCGGTCCCGAAAAAAAATCGAGGTCCCGGTCCCGGCTTATCAGGTTCCGGCAAGTCCCGGTTTTTGCAAAAATTCCCGGTCCCATGGCACTCTAGTTAAAAATATTAAATTTGATAAATTTTATCGATTAATAATAATTAAATTACTTTTTTAATTTTTCTTTCTTATATCCCTAAAACTTATTTTCAAAATAATTGAATTGATAATAAATATTTATTGGTTTTCAATATAATATTTTCATTCTTGTGCAGAACTCCTAAGTTGAATATTAGTGTTTTGTTTATTTATAGAATTTTTATTATATTTTGGTATAAGAATATATATATAATTTTATAAAAATGAAATTTTAATGAATTTTTGCAAATTTTTTTTATGCAATGGTATTAATAAATTTATTGATAAAAATATATTATTATTTTTTTTATAAAAATGAGTTTAATAGTCTGATTTACACTTTAACAAATTATTAAATATTGGTAATTTTATTCTTTTTACAAATTATAAATTATTATATAAATCCATTCTTACATTGAAAGTCTCTCGTGCTTGCAGACTTATTTTGTTTAATATTATAACGGGCTTTGATTTTGGTAAATGCTTAATAAAATAAATAATAAATTTTTAATTTTAATTTGTATTAAATTTTTTATTTAAAAGAATAAATTAAGATATATATATTCTTTCGCCGTCTTGAACTTCAAAAATATAATAATTCAAAAAAAATTATTATGTTTTTTTCTTGGTTGATGATCAGCAACCCCAAAAAGCGTTTCAGGAATAGTTGAAATTGAAATGCAAATATTATTTTTTTGATAAAGTTTGGCGAAGTAACTGACAATAACTTGAAATAATTAAGCAATTTTCTGCATAATATTATAATTATTTAATAGAAGCAATTATTATTTTTTTTAATAAAATTCTTTTGACGCACGAAGTGCATTAGAATTAACATAATTATTAAAAAATTTAAAATTATTATTGCAGGGCTGCAATTTTATTAAAGTTAAAATTTTGATTTTTAAAAATTTCAAATTTTAATTTATTTCAAGTGAAAATAATACAAAATTTAATAAATTAATGAAAATTTTCAAACAAATTTCTTTAATTATTTCAAACAATTAATCATTTTTTGGACTAAATGATTTTAATTATTCGATAATTAAGTGATTCGATTTTCTTCTTGTTTCATATATTTTTACATTAATTGATTTATTTATATAAAAAACAAAATGTTTTATTGGTTTCCGAAAACAATAAAATAATAAAATAAATATTTCAGATCTTTTCCCTACCTATTAAGTAAAAAATATAGTAGTTTAATGATAAAACATAATTCAAAAAATAATTTTTATAGAATTTAACTCCATAATTATTTTAGTCTTTTGAAATTACTTTTAAAATCAATTTCAATTGAATTAAAAATGAATGTTTTTGAATTAATAATTTTTTAAAAATATAAAATATAACGAAAACTAATCGAATATTAATTTATGGTGTTTACCCTGAAGTTTTCTTACATTCGAGGCTTTTCTTTGTTAAAAAATATTTTATTAATTTTTCTTATAAAACATAGATTTTTTCTTAAATTTTTTTAAAATTATAATAAAAACAGCAGAGTGACGAAGCCAGTCATTTCTTAAGCTATTAGAATTAAGTTTACATTTTCTTTATTTTTCGTTTATAATTTCAAAACATTTTTTGAATAATAAATTTATTTTGACTAAAATTGAAAATTAGCGTTTTGTTAAAATTTTAATACTTAATTTTCTTTAAATTTCATTCGTAATAATGCTAATGCTAAACTGAGATGGCCAAAAAACCGTTGGCTCTGACGTTGCGACCGATTGCCCCCCGCCGTCCCCGAGAGTGCGGCGGTTGGCTTTTAATGGACGGACGAACCCCAGCGCAGCTTCATTAATATTCAGCAGTGCCCCCCCCCACAATTTCACAACACTTGCGGGTGCTTTTTCCAAAAAATTTTTTTGGGAATTGGAAGGGGAGAAATTGTTAATAGGTTTTTCTAAAATTGATCATTTTAACGTATTGGAGTATCTTTTTGAATCAAATTTTAAGAAAAAACTTGGGAATTTTTGTGCAATTTATTAACAAATTTTCACCAATAATGTAATAAGTTAATAAAAATTTTGTATAAAAGGTCAAATAAAAATTAATTCTTTCAATGCTCTTTTTCAAAGACATCTTAAATTTAAGGATACTTTAATTTTTCAAGTCAGAGGCCCCAATTTCCAGGACGTCCTTGCCATTCAAGGACGAATGCGAACCCTGCCATTTAGAGTCAGGAAAAAAGTTATTTGACTTAAATTCCCTTTTAAAACTATAATTTGATTTCATTCTATAATTCCTTTGTTCGATCAGTATAGATTTGGTTGGAGACTGGTTAATGGGAATTATGTAAAATTCCTAAATTAGGCACTAAATGGGATAAAAGGCCCAAAAAAGTTCGAATTTGTATAAAAATAGGTATCTACCATGGATGTTGCAAAAATAAAAAGCGAAAATACGAAATATTTTTCTAAAATTTATTCATAAAATTTGGTTGCGACCCCGATTTGCTTTGTTTTATTAAGATTTGGCAAAATGGTTAAAAAATTAAAATTATTTGCAATATTAATGTTTATTTAAACTCAATCTTTATTGATGTATTTTTATTTCGCTTTTCAGCCAAAAAGCGAAAAGCGAACGCAAAAGGCCTAAAAATGCGAAAATGCAAAAGGCTAAAAGTGAAACTTGCAAGATCCCTGGTATCTACTATATTATTTATCAACAATTCCTTGAAAACCCAATTAATTTTACAAGCTTTTAAACCCAAACAATAGAACCGAATATGCTTCGAGGCACGCGAGAATTCCTTAACCCGAGATTGGACACACTCACGCACCTTGATATTTCCAATTTTTTACGCAATAATTTTGAAACCAGCTTTTCGGATTCCTGCTTTTTCTTGAACAGGCATTGCTTATTTATCTAGGGTTTTCCATTTACATATTTTCCCATTTAAATTTTCAGGTTTTTTCCATCATTGTTACTTAATTGCCTTAAAATTTGGTGCCGCAGCCAAATCGGTAGCGCCGGCGCCCTTTGACAAAAGGCGGTACCGCTTTCGACCCATCTATTGCTGCTGTTGGATTGCGTTTGATGTGCATGCAAGCTGTGTAAATTATGCGCCCATTTTTGAGAAAGACATCATGTGCGCAAAAGCTGTGGAGCCCAATGTGGAGCAATTAATTAATTAATTACAGATTATGTTTATATTGTATATATTTTAATAATAAATATTCCATTTTTTATAAAATGAATATTATGGATTGTGCAGTACATTTCCCTCCGTCATCCCCAATATCGTTCACTCCCCCCGAAAGAAAGTTTTTAATTTTATAAACCTAAACTTTTTCAAGAAATTTTAAAGAATTTTTGCAGCTAATTTTTGAAAAATAATATAAACTAAAAATACATTGAGAAAATTTTTTCATAAAATTTTTTTAAGGCACTGCCGGCCGATTAATTCAAATCCTCTCAAGTAATCAGTAATGACCAAATTTTTGGTTGCTACCTCCAACTCAGGACAAATATGACAAATCAGGACAGATCTCATCCCTAAACTGAGTTGTTATATTTTTTTAAATCTTGACATTTTAGAACACAAAATTGAATTGAAGGAGCCATTTCCTCCCTCCAATAATGCCTGCGCCCACCGAAGGTTTGTGAAGAAAACATTTTTTATAAAAATAAAACACCAAAAAACAATTATTCTAAATAGCTGTTTTACATTTTTTTAAACGACTTTCACATAAAAACTTTTTTAGTCTATAACTGTGCGCTTTCTTTACGGAACAAGGGCGCGGCATGCAAAGAGATCAAGTGGCTTATCGCTACTTATAAGATCAAAGCCACAGAAGAAGACGACATAATCGATGTTGTTGATTGTCCTGGCAATGTCTTCATGGGGTGCCAGACATTCTCTTGTTTGGATGGTTGTTTCATTTTTCAATTTAAATATTTATTAATTTGATATATTTTTTCAATTCATGCCAACTTCAGAACAAAATAATGATATATTTGTCTTGAATGGATGCGCCGAAACAAAAAGTTGTTCATCTAAATTGGAGAAAATCTGTAAAAAATATGATGGATTTGCGTCATGTGTTATTTGCAAAGAACCATTGCCAGTGTGCAACAAAGAAAAAATTGAGTTAAAGGAGCCCTTTCCTCCCTTCAATGATGGCCATCCCCATCGATGGTTTGTGTAGTAAAAAAGTTTTATAAAATTAAAACACATCAAAAAACAATTTATTCTAAATAGGTGTTTTTAGCTTCTTTTCGATGGTCGGCATGCTCTACACCTTTTTGTTCTATTTTGGAATGTAAGGCGTTGAAAGTGATGGAGCACGCGTAACACGACCTGACACTGTCGCATGGCAACTTGGCTTGAAAAAGAGAAGAATAATAAATATTTAAAATGATTTTCATTTAATTTTTGTTCATCGGTTTATTTTGAAATTTGTCATCCTCAACCCAATTACACGTTGAGACCACGAAAATATACCCCCTAATCGGCACCGCATCAAAGTAAAAGGCTGAAAAAAAGAAAGTAAAAGGCCGTCAAAAAAAGAAAAAGGCCATCAAAAAAAAAGAAAGTAAAAGGCTAAAAAAAGAAAAGGCCATCAAAAAAGAAAAAGGCCGTCAAAAAAAAGAAAAAGGCCGTCAAAAAAAAAGAAAGTAAAAGGCTGAAAAAAAGAAAAAGGCCATCAAAAAAGAAAGTAAAAGGCTGAAAAAAAGAAAAAGGCCATCAAAAAAAGAAAGTAAAAGGCTGAAAAAAAGAAAAAGGCCGTCAAAAAAAGAAAAAGGCCATCAAAAAAAAAAAAGTAAAAGGCTGAAAAAAAAGAAAAAAAGGCCATCAAAAAAAGAAAAAAGGCCGTCAAAAAAAAAAAGAAAAAGGCCATCAAAAAAGAAAGTAAAAGGCTGAAAAAGAAAAAGGCCATCAAAAAAGAAAAAGGCCATCAAAAAAAAGAAAAAGGCCATCAAAAAAAAAGAAAAAGGCCATCAAAAAAAGAAAGTAAAAGGCTGAAAAAAAGAAAAAGGCCATCAAAAAAAAGAAAAAGGCCATCAAAAAAAAGAAAAAGGCCGTCAAAAAAAAGAAAGTAAAAGCTGAAAAAAAGAAAAAGGCCATCAAAAAAAGAAAGTAAAAGGCTGAAAAAAAGAAAAAGGCCATCAAAAAAAGAAAGTAAAAGGCTGAAAAAAAGAAAAAGGCCGTCAAAAAAAAGAAAAAGGCCAAAAAAAAGAAAGTAAAAGGCTGAAAAAAAGAAAAAGGCCGTCAAAAAAAGAAAAAGGCCATCAAAAAAGAAAGTAAAAGGCTGAAAAAAAGAAAAAGGCCATCAAAAAAAGAAAAAGGCCATCAAAAAAAAAGAAAGTAAAAGGCTGAAAAAAAGAAAAAGGCCATCAAAAAAAGAAAAAGGCCATCAAAAAAAAGAAAAAAGGCCGTCAAAAAAAGAAAAAGGCCATCAAAAAAAAGAAAAAGGCCATCAAAAAAAGAAAGTAAAAGGCTGAAAAAAAGAAAAAAGGCCATCAAATTTCGATTTTTAAGGGTGTATTTTTTTTAAAAAATTCCAAAAAAGTCGATCCTTAGGGTGTATTTTCGCTTTTCGCATTTTTTCGTGAAAATTTGCCAAAAATGGCCGAAATATGCTCTAAAAGCCCAAAAATGGCAAAATATGCATTTATTCTCGAAAACCCCCAAAATATGCTTTTATATGCAATAAAAACCTTCAACAAATCAAAAAATTTTAACGTAGAAATGCTATTTTTGAGCCCTTTTCTTCATAGCATATGCGCAGAAAACTAATTGTTGAAATTTGATGAATTTTTTAATGGATGTTGAAACGGCGGACGGACAAACGATTCATTTTTTCTTGACAAGTTGTACATTAACAAAAGGATAAACGAACTGATTAGCAGCAAATGATCAAATGCTTAATCAACAAGGGAAAAGTTGGATAATAAACTTAAAAGCAGCTGGCATCTGTTTAATTAGAGCAAATCAGTGAAAAAGCATTTTAAACACTGCGAATTTTCAAACCCTTATTTTTGAATTTTCCACTATTTTATTTATTAATAAACATTTTCTATTTGCTATTATAAATTTATGGTAATTTTTCTATGTGAATATTTTCAAAAATTGTTTATTATTTTATTGAAATGTTACAATAAAAATTTATTTTAAATATAATCGAAAAAACAAAAAATTATATTAATTATTTAAAATAAAAAGACTAATAAAAAACTACATTTAATTTTTGACGAAAAAGCCACCTTTATTTAAATATTAAAAAAGAAAATTCCGTTAACATAAATAGATGCAATAGCAATATTATAATATTGAAATTAAGAGGCAGATACAATTTTCTATTTTTTAAACATCAGTCAAACAAGCAAATAAAAAATAAATAAATTAAATCAAAAAATGTTATAAATAAATAAAATTCTAACACATAAACTCAGTTAATTACAAATATGCATTTTTTTTTATTAAATCAATATGGATTTTAAGTAAAAAGCTTTGTTTTATTTTAAAAATTCAACACTAAACAGTCAAAATTTCAAAAACTGATTTAGAAATTTAAATATATACTATACGACTAAAGAAAAAATGACATAATTGGCAAATAAAAAATATGTTTTTTTAAAATATAATTAAAAAATAAATTCTTTCATAGTTAATTCATAAAAATATTTTATGAAAAATTTATTTTACAAAGTCCCACCGCACTATGGAATTCTGAAACAAGGGCAAATCCTAGATGAAATGAAAAAATAATTAAAAAGGTAAAATTTCTAATATAAAAAATTTGTCATCATATGCGATTAATTGAATATGAATATAAAAAATACAAAAAGTGATAATATAAAATGCAATATTTACATAAAAATAATCAAAAATTAAACAAGAATGTTAATCCGAACAAAATTTACAATGGATTATTTGTACATTTTATATTATAAAAATACTAGATAATAATAATAATAAAAATAAATAAATAAAAGAATATAAATGCAATTTAGCAATTAATATTTAAATTGAAATTCATTGAGCCAAAGTGCAAGTCAAAAAATAATAGAGAGCTTTTAAGAAAATTTTCTTTTTAAAAAAGACATATTAAAATTGGAAGCATTAATAAAGTTAATTAAATAAACAATTTAATTTAATTTATTTTGATTCCTAATAAATTTTTTGTTAACTTTTAGTAGTTTTATATATTCATAATAATTTTTATTTTTATTTAAAACTAATTCGCTAATTGTTTATAATGCATATGAATGAATTAATGTTTACGTAATTTTAATCCTTTTAATGTTTTAAATTGTTATTTTTCCATTTCATGCTGTGTTTCCCAGTTGAGTTAAATTCATAGGTTTTCTGGAAGTGAATATTTCTAAAAATAATTTATTATTTGTTATTAATAAATATTTAATTTTGTTTTTTCAAATATTTTTTTAATTTGCATTATAAATTATAATTTTGTTTTTTTTAATTATAATAATAATAGCATCAATTTAGAATAAATAATTTAATTAAATTGAAATATTTTTTTTGAATTCTTTTGTATTTTGCACATAATTTAATTTTACTCATTTTGAAAAAGTAAAAAAGATAAATTATATTTTTATTTTTGTTATTAAAACATTTATAAAAGAATTTATTTTCAAAATTTCGGTTTTATTTTTAAAAATTATATAATTACTTTTTAATTTATTTTTTTTTTGAACTTGTGTTTTTTAATTTTCCATATAATATTTTCAATCTTGTGCAGTACATTAATAAAAGTAAGAACATAATTTTAGCAGTAATTTTTTAATATATTTTCTATGGTAGTATATTGATAATTATTGAGAAAAAATTTTAAAACATCCATCAAAAGTGATGAATGAGGTTGGATTTGCCAGATCAGAAAATAATTAGTTCTACAAAGAATTATCAGTTTTGATATAATTTTATTATTTCAAAAAATTCAAGTTTATACAATGCATCGACCTTTAATAAAATTTTGTATATGTTTATAATTTGGCATTTAAGAATTTTCATTACTTATTTTGTTATTTACGTTTGCAATAAAAATTTGAAAAAATTATATTATTAATTTTAAATAAATTATAATGAAAAATTAATAAATATTGTTGAAAAAGGTCTAAAGTATAATGAAATATTTTTAAAATATTTATTATTTAAACTTGTAAAAATAAGTTTATGGTAATTAATATTAATTATATTTTTCTTTGTTTATAAAATTAAATCCATGTCCGAAAATAAATAATATTAATCTATCATTTTTTTGGTATTATTTTTACCGAAAATTACATTATCTAATCTTGTGCTGTCGATTTTGATTTTCGACGTTGCTTCAAAGCTTTACTTTTAATATTTCGCTTCGAATTTAAATTTTTGAACAAACCGAGAAATACCATTAAGACATTTTTAATTTATTATTTAAATTCGTATTAATGTTTCGATTCATAAAATAAACTATTTTTAGTATAATTATTTTTGTTAAGTTGCTCAAATAGTCACCATTTCTTCATTAAAATATTTTATTTTCTTTAATATTATCCATTAAAATTGAAAATAATTATATCATTCGTACTTTTTAATAATATTTTCATCTTTCATGCACTTTTTGTTTTAATGCGCTTAATTTAATTTTAATTATTAAAAATTATTATTTTTGTTCAACTTATTATATATTAAATTATAGAAACTTTTTCAAATATATGAGCAGAATGTTATTTGATAAATGTAAATATATTTTTTAATATGATAGAGGATTTATTTATTGATTGCTTCATAAGTTTAGGCGTTTCTCATCATTATCACTATATAAACATTTTTTGTGAATTTTTATTGACAATCTCAGTAGAAAAGGCAAAATTCTTGCCCATGATGTTTTTTTCTATATTTTTAAATTTAAATTAAACACATATACATTAATTTATTATTTCTAGAGAATATTTGTTAGTTATTTGCCAAATGTTCAATAAATAATATATTTTATCTAATTGAATGAGGCACATACTTTCTGACATTTTATTTGTTTATTGGTTTAAGTTAAGATGAGAAATTCCATAATTTTATTTAAATTCATAAATTAATTTTTTAAATTTTTACAGAAAAATTTGTTTTATATTCTGAAGATGATTTTAAGATGTTTAAAAGTTCCTTTTAAAGGTAAAATTATATTTAATTTTAAAATTTTTGAAGTTTGAAATAAAACCATATTTTGGGGGTTTTCTGGAATAAATCCATATTTCGCCATTTTTGCTGTTTTATCTATATTTCGCCATTTTTCGCAAATGTTCATAAAAAAAATGCAAAAAGGCGAAAAACATACCCCTAAAGTTCTACTTTTTGGAATTTTTTAGAAATTATACATCCAAAAATATGAAAGAGTTTTCGTCGTCATTTTATCTTTTTTAATAAATATTTTCATTATTTTTTTGCGAACTCTTCTTTTTTTTAATGTAATTTTTTTGAAATTGGTAAACTTGGAGGTGTTTTTTATACAACTGAACACAAAAAATTATGCATTTTTAAATTTAAAATTAGGTCATTTTTGAGCTTCTTAGTCCATGTTTCGGGCTTTTTAGTCCATATCAATTTCTAACGCTAATTTGTAAGAACAAATTAATTATGCAGTAGAATTGATTAATCACTTCGATTTTCTGTTTACTTATTTTATTTATTTATTTTTTATTTTTCATGTTTTATAGACTCGCTTGCTCTATATGTGATCCAAACCACTTTTTTAATTCATTCTTCAAAAAATTTATGCTCCGAAAAATTCATTTACCATAACCAAAAAAAGCCGACAAAACTCCCCAAAAAAGGATTACAATCCACGGATCGGGATCAATGGATCACCTAATCCGATCTTTAATTATTGACTTATTCTTTTCCTGTTAAATAATTTTTCATTTTTTCTTTTTTTAATTTTTTGTTCATTCAATAATTATTGATTCGAATTTATCTTTATTAATTTTTTAGTTAAGATGTGATGTTCTCGTTCCAAAAATATTTCGAGAAGGCTCTCGAAAAGGAAGAGTTTTTCTGGCCGAAAACCAGAAAAAAGTGGAGGCGTTGTTAATTGAGTCATCAAATTATAAAATTGCTGTACATAGAGACTATGAAAGCCGCTTTTCTGATTTATTGCAACATATCGCCGCATCTCTTTCTTCTTTTTCTGTAAGATTGTGAGAAATTTAAGATTTTTACGACTCGGAAAAAGGTACGCCTATGCTAAGAGCAATGGGCAAAGCCTGGGCAGAGAGCTACTTTTGAACCCTGTTGATTTTTTAATTGACAACAAACGTGTAGATAGGAGGAAACAAAAAAGAAAACAAAATTTCAAAATTTTTTAGAGATTTGGTTCGATCATGGGACCTACTCTATAGACTTCCCTTCACTTTTCGACACTTCACGCCGTGTGATTGCTGAGAATAAACTGGAAGAATTTTTAAATTACAAGCATTATTCTCATGATTTTTTATAATAAATATTAAATGCAAAGTTCTTTTTAAAGTGAAGGTTTTGACCAAACTATTGATACAATTTTAATTTACTATTTTTTTAGAAATTTCGAAATATGCGGAATACAGGGTTTGCATTATAAATTAAAATAATTTATCCGTTTGTTTAGGCATGTCAGCTCGTAAAGGGGAATGTTCTTGCACGGTTGAGAAGAAGGTGACATCTTATTTAAGGTGTCAGTGGCGAATGATACAGGGCTTTTAGAAATGTGGCATTTTTTGCGTGTGTGGGAAGCAGAACGGGATGGAAACGCAACTTTTTTAAAAATTCATATACTTATAATTTATGATGAAAGAAAATTTTGTCTGGGGCCCTGTGAACTATGAAATTTTAAATTCCATTTTAATTAAATTTAAATTTCGCCGTAAGCTTTGGCACCGATTGTTTCACGGGGTTTAGTTGGCCTACCTGCGCTTGTCTAAAGAAAAATTATAAAATTAAATATTCTTAAATTTAAAAATCGTTCATTGATCAAATCGCAAATGCAGCCATTCGTTCCACGTATTCGACACGAAATGCTTTTGCTAATTCTGTGACGGAAATTATTGTGCCACCATGGGAAAAGATTTGGCGAATGTGCCATTCAGTTGAGGAAATTTAAAGATTATATTACTATAAAGTTGGATAATTTCTTAATAAATTGTGCACCTGTGCGCACCTATAATTTACAAAACAAAAAATAATTAATGGAAAGTCTTAACCAACTAATTTTGTTGGGGATAATTTCTTAAAATCATTTTCACAATTCAAATGGGGCGCAAAACGGCATACGATGATTGCGCTGTTCTTAGCGGAAGTCTTTTGTTCGATTTGCTCAAGATTTTTACCAATCCATTGCTTTTGTCTTTCCAAATATTCACCCTCTTTCATCTCTTTCAAGAATGAATTGCTGTGCATTTTTCAGAACAAAAGCTAATTCAATTAATTAAAATTTAATTTTTTATGTTTTTCGTTTAAAACTGCCAAAATTAGATAAAGATAATAGTCAAAGCAAAAAATTTGAATATGAATTAGTGGAAAGAGATGGTGGAAAATGGGCATGAATAGAAGCGGCAGAAGACGAGGAAGAGAAGAAATGGCAAAAAAAGGAATAGATAGGGAGACGTAGGAAAGTCGCCTTTAAAACGATCGGCATATTCAAAAATGATTTTGACTCCGGTAGGTGGTTTTCTTCTGCCAGTCCCTTCGAAATTTTATTTTATTGGAGAGAAATTTGTTAACAAATATTTCAATGCACAAAAAATACCAGGATTAAGCCGAAGTAAAATAGTCCAAATAAGAGATTTAACATAAATAATTTGTACAATTAAAAAAAATTGAAAATGGAATATCGAAGAGAAAAACACAGAAACATTGGTGGGGGAGGGAAAAGCGTTTGGCAATTGGCAAAATGCCGGGGCTGGCATTATGTTCCGAAGATATCGCCAAAATGGGCTTTTGCTTACTATGCAAAATACGGCACACAATGTCATAACACAAGCCAATTGATCAGAAAAAGAACATTTATGGTCACGTCAATAATTTTAAAATTGAATTAGAATCGATGACTGCTCAGCATGCGTTATTAAAATATTTAAAATAATAAATTAAAACCTTTAAATATTTTACGAAAAGTTTTTAAATATTATTTTGTATTAAAACAATCTTTTTCCATTTCATGTTGATTTCCCGTAATATCCAATCCGTAATTTTTTTGCATAATTTATGTGTAAGAATTTATTTAGTTTTTAATTTGTTTCTTTCGTACATTAGCGAAGAGATATTTTAAATTTTCAATTATTTTTTATTATAAAATTAAAAATAATTTTTTTTGTTTAAATCAATTATTTTGTAATTTTCTGATATTTTTAAATATTTTACCTAATTAGTTCTATGAATTTTCCTTTTTAAATTTATAAAATATAATATTTTTTATAACTTAAAAATACCTTTTAAATAACTTTCTCTTAATAGATAAAAAGACAAAATTGTTTAATCCATATTGCTGATTTATAAAAAATAAAAGAAATTGAACTTTTAAATTATAATTCATTTTTCGGTATAATTTCATGGTTTTCTCTGTTCTTTAGCATTTTCTCATCAAAGTTGAAGGTTTTTTTTAATTATATTTTTTTTTGCATAATGAATATAATAAAATTATTTTTTGTTTGTGCATAATTAAGATTTTTAATATTTATTTATTTTTAGTATTTTTAAACAATATTTATTTTATTAAATTATTTCTTTTCGTTTCTTTATGTAAATTAATAGCATTCTTCCCTTGTATAACATCTTTCTTCCTTCTTTTTATTATTGCTTCGAAATTTAAATTCTTTAAGTATTTTAAGTTATCATATTGCTTATCGATTCAAAATATTAAATTTCTTTTAAATTTAAATTTTTCTATTGACAATAATAATATACTTTTTATTCAATAAAATTTTGTATTATTTCTTCTGATCAGTACAATAAAATCTTTTAATATTTTTACATTAACTTCTTCTTGTTTAAATCTAATTATAGTCATTCATTTTCATCATTTAAATCTTTATGTTCTTTAATCTTTTAAATTATAACAGATACCAAAAACATTTGGTCCCAAATATCGGGTCCCAAAATTTCAAGTCTCCCAGGTATCGTGTGCCATGTGTGAAAATCTGTTCATAAGTCTGAGTTTCAAATTTTTATTATGCCGTCGAGTTTTCTAATCGAAGCCGAAAAAAGAAAGATGGTGAAATTTTGGCAAAAGTTTCAAGAATTTTTAACAATTCACATAACATTAGTTTATTCGTATCCAAAATAATAAATTGGTATTTTTACGACAAACTGTCTGCCCCAGCAGGGCCCGTCTTATTTATTTTTTGAAAAAAAAATATTTACAGGACCGGTGGTTAATTTAGAAAACGAAATTCAAAAAGCCTCAAATTTTGTCACTTTATGATAAAATTTTTTTGCTGTATATGAAGAAATGAATCTGCAGATTAAAAAGATAAAAAAATTCGATTTAATGCAACTTTTTAGCACTTAAAACAAAATGCTGCATTTTCTAAATTTTTCTTTAATGTTAAAAGTTACATGAAATCGCAAAAATCCGCAACCCATAATCCATAAACCGAATCCGTAATTACGCCCAGCCCTGCTTACAATAGGTAACGAATAAAAACTTTTATGGAAAAACTTTAATTTAAAGTAGAGTTGAGCGGTAATCGGTAATTGTAAAAAAACCGGTACCGGTACTGACCGGTAATGCAAAAACCGGTACCGGTACCGGTACCAACTTTTTCCACCGGTACCGGTACCGGTACCGGTAAAAACCGGTAATTTTCCAACGTAAAAATTTTTGGACAAAATTTTTCAAATACAAAATTTTTATTCAGTTTTCGCGCGAGTGCCTGTTTTTTAGCATTAGAATTGTTCAGAAGTATATGTATATTGAGGGTGACCAAGTTTTTTTTTCAAATTCAGGATAAAGAACACTAAAATTCAGATGTAGACCTCAAAATTCAGATTATGCAAAACAAGGAATCAGCGGCCAATTTTCCAATTTTGCGAAGGGGTCTCCGGCCATGTAAATTAATGTAAATCAATGACCTTTTTTGCTTTCAACACCGCTTTTTTCGCGGCACGTTTTTCTCAAGACTTTTGGGGAACCGGAGGGCCGGCGGTGCCGATAGGCGCCGCCGGGAAAAATTTTGTATTTTTTAATGCGATTTGTTAACAGAATTTGTAAAAAAAGACCAATTGATTAATTTTTGGGTTTTTAGCAGGGTTGTTCCGGGTTACCCGAAACCCGATGCCCAAACCCGGCCTTTTTCTCGACCCGAAACCCGACCCGATGATTTTGGGTCGGGTTTCGGGTCGAAATAAGCACTGGTAAGAAAGGGGTCTGGGTGAAAATTAGGTGGATAAGGAAATTGAGAATTTTTTTTGAAACGATTGTGTTCAATGGAATCGAAAATTTTGTATTTGTTTTTGTTCATTATTAGGGATGTCAATTTTATGTAAATACATATTTTTTTCCTGGCTTCTCCATGCTCTAAATAGTAGGAAAAACACTTTCTTTTTTATGTTTGCAAACAAAAGTTGGGACTTTTATTTACATATTTTTACATATTTCGGGATTTTATACATATTTGGTACATATTTTGGACTTTTTCTTACATATTTTGATTTTTTTTACATAATTTGCGGGTTTTTTACGGAAATTTTTGGAAATCCTCAAAAAAAAAATCCAAAATTTTGGCAAATTTTTTATTTTTTTATACATATTTTGAGAATTTTTGAAAATTTTTAGAAATTTCTAGTGAAAAAATTAAAAAAAACTTTTTTTAAATGTACCCCTCCAAAAATAATTTTTTAAATGTTAAAAGGTGATTCTAAACATATTTAGGTCATTTTTATGCCATATTACGCCTATTTAACACTTTACGAAGGTTTTTTCCCAAAAAATAACCATTTAAAAAAATTTTATTTACATATTTTCGTACATATTTTGGGTTTTTATACATATTTCTTACATATTTGGGGATTTTTTTTACATATTTATGTACATATTTTGACCAATTTTTGTACATATTTTTGACATCCCTATTCATTATTATCCTTTTTCTAAAGATATTTTGTATGAATTTCTTGAATTTAAGCAAAGCAAATGGCTGAAAAACCTGATTCCATTTGGTTTTATTTCCATCGTCCTATAAATGGCGCAATTCGCTGCAAATATTGCAGTGCCATTTGATTTTTAAACAAATTAAAAATTTGTCAATTGACCCGAAACCCGAAACCCGGCCTTTTTCTCGACCCGAAACCCGAAACCCGACCCGATGATTTTTCGGCCGACCCGACCCGAAACCCGACCCGATATTTTTCTCGACCCGGAACAACCCTGGTTTTTAGGATGCTTAAAATGAAAGAAAAAAAGTTGGAATATTTTTTTTAATTAAAATTTCAATTAAAATAATGGTAAAGAAAATATGAAGAATATTCTATCCCAGTGGGAATTGAACCCAAGCGAGAAATAATAAAATCAGAAGGTTTAGCCACTTGACCACTTATGCATATGAACAAATTGCAAATTTTTACCGGCGGTACCGGTACTAGATAAACCGGTACCGATACTTTGATTTTTGAAAAAACCGGTACCGGTACCGGTACCAAAAAACCGGTAATTACCGGTCGGTACCGGTACCGGTACCGCTCAACCCTAATTTAAAGCAAAATATTTGGTTAGAATAATAACAGATTAATAAAAAAAATTTTAGTTTTTGGAAAAATGATTTATCATTTATTTATTATTAATATATTTATTGTTTTAATAAAATTGCATTTATTTTTCTGATTATTTATTATTTTTCTTATTCCTAATTTAAAAATAAATGTTTACTCAAAAAGAAAACATTTTTAATTTTTTTTATTTCTAGAGGTTTTCTTCGTGTTTTCCGCTCTAAGGAATTTGTAGGTTTTGTGCCGGTTAATTTTCGTTTCTATTTTTTTAAAACTTTTTTTCATAAATTTTATTTAAACTTATAACTTTATAACCATTCTTTTGAGCCTGCTTTTTTTCGCTTTTTATATCAATATTTTCATAATTTTTTTTTTAGCGAATGATTCCCTAATTTTGTTGAATTTTTTTATTATTTATAATAGAAAATACTAATTACTCTTTAACTTTTTTCCAATCCATTAAAAATAATGTTTGCTAATTTTTTGAAATTAAAGAATAATGAATAATAAACCTGAAATTTTCTGTTTTTAATTTATGTATTTATTTAATAAATTTTTCTTTTTATTATATAATAGCATTTTATTTATGTCCCATCGTATTCTTAAAATGCAAATAAATCAAAGAGAAAATTATAAAAGAAAACTAAATTTGAAAGAATTTTTTTTCTTTAATATTTTCTTCTCGCGGTCAGTTAAATGCGTATAAAATATATAATTTTTTTTTAAATCCAATCATTTTTTAAATTTATTCATCATTTTTTATAAAGAATTAGAGAAAATAAATAAATTAATATAATTGATGATGAGAAATATAAAAAATCATTAAAAATAACAAGTAATTAATAAGAATATATAAAACGATTATCATTTAAATTAATAAATATTTGTTTTAATCAAATCTTTTTTAAATTAATATTGTCGTCCTACAAAAAGGTTGGAACATGCCTAGTATTCTGCGCCGTTCCACGTATTCGACACGAAATGCTTTTGCTAATTCTGTGACGGAAATTATTGTGCCACCATATTATTTTTGTTCAACTTATTATATATTAAATTATAGAAACTTTTTCAAATATATGAGCAGAATGTTATTTGATAAATGTAAATATATTTTTTAATATGATAGAGGATTTATTTATTGATTGCTTCATAAGTTTAGGCGTTTCTCATCATTATCACTATATAAACATTTTTTGTGAATTTTTATTGACAATCTCAGTAGAAAAGGCAAAATTCTTGCCCATGATGTTTTTTTCTATATTTTTAAATTTAAATTAAACACATATACATTAATTTATTATTTCTAGAGAATATTTGTTAGTTATTTGCCAAATGTTCAATAAATAATATATTTTATCTAATTGAATGAGGCACATACTTTCTGACATTTTATTTGTTTATTGGTTTAAGTTAAGATGAGAAATTCCATAATTTTATTTAAATTCATAAATTAATTTTTTTAATTTTTACAGAAAAATTTGTTTTATATTCTGAAGATGATTTTAAGATGTTTAAAAGTTCCTTTTAAAGGTAAAATTATATTTAATTTTAAAATTTTTGAAGTTTGAAATAAAACCATATTTTGGGGGTTTTCTGGAATAAATCCATATTTCGCCATTTTTGCTGTTTTATCTATATTTCGCCATTTTTCGCAAATGTTCATAAGAAAAATGCAAAAAGGCGAAAAACATACCCCTAAAGTTCTACTTTTTGGAATTTTTTAGAAATTATACATCCAAAAATATGAAAGAGTTTTCGTCGTCATTTTATCTTTTTTAATAAATATTTTCATTATTTTTTTGCGAACTCTTCTTTTTTTTAATGTAATTTTTTTGAAATTGGTAAACTTGGAGGTGTTTTTTATACAACTGAACACAATAAAATTATGCATTTTTAAATTTAAAATTAGGTCATTTTTGAGCTTCTTAGTCCATGTTTCGGGCTTTTTAGTCCATATCAATTTCTAACGCTAATTTGTAAGAACAAATTAATTATGCAGTAGAATTGATTAATCACTTCGATTTTCTGTTTACTTATTTTATTTATTTATTTTTTATTTTTCATGTTTTATAGACTCGCTTGCTCTATATGTGATCCAAACCACTTTTTTAATTCATTCTTCAAAAAATTTATGCTCCAAAAAATTCATTTACCATAACCAAAAAAAGACGACAAAACTCCCCAAAAAAGGATTACAATCCACGGATCGGGATCAATGGATCACCTAATCCGATCTTTAATTATTGACTTATTCTTTTCCTGTTAAATAATTTTTCATTTTTTCTTTTTTTAATTTTTTGTTCATTCAATAATTATTGATTCGAATTTGATCTTTATTAATTTTTTAGTTAAGATGTGATGTTCTCGTTCCAAAAATATTTCGAGAAGGCTCTCGAAAAGGAAGAGTTTTTCTGGCCGAAAACCAGAAAAAAGTGGAGGCGTTGTTAATTGAGTCATCAAATTATAAAATTGCTGTACATAGAGACTATGAAAGCCGCTTTTCTGATTTATTGCAACATATCGCCGCATCTCTTTCTTCTTTTTCTGTAAGATTGTGAGAAATTTAAGATTTTTACGACTCGGAAAAAGGTACGCCTATGCTAAGAGCAATGGGCAAAGCCTGGGGCAGAGAGCTACTTTTGAACCCTGTTGATTTTTTAATTGACAACAAACGTGTAGATAGGAGGAAACAAAAAAGAAAACAAAATTTCAAAATTTTTTAGAGATTTGGTTCGATCATGGGACCTACTCTATAGACTTCCGCCTTCACTTTTCGACACTTCACGCCGTGTGATTGCTGAGAATAAACTGGAAGAATTTTTAAATTACAAGCATTATTCTCATGATTTTTTATAATAAATATTAAATGCAAAGTTCTTTTTAAAGTGAAGGTTTTGACCAAACTATTGATACAATTTTAATTTACTATTTTTTTAGAAATTTCGAAATATGCGGAATACAGGGTTTGCATTATAAATTAAAAATTTATCCGTTTGTTTAGGCATGTACTTCAGTCGTAAAGGGGAATGTTCTTGCACGGTTGAGAAGAAGGTGACATCTTATTTTAAGGTGTCAGTGGCGAATGATACAGGGCTTTTAGAAAATGTGGCATTTTTTGCGTGTGTGGGAAGCAGAACGGGATGGAAACGCAACTTTTTTAAAAATTCATATACTTATAATTTATGATGAAAAGAAAATTTTGTCTGGGGCCCTGTGAACTATGAAAATTTTAAATTCCATTTTAATTAAATTTAAATTTCGCCGTAAGCTTTGGCACCGATTGTTTCACGGGGTTTAGTTGGCCTACCTGCGCTTGTCTAAAGAAAAATTATAAAATTAAATATTCTTAAATTTAAAAATCGTTCATTGATCAAATCGCAAATGCAGCCATTCGTTCCACGTATTCGACACGAAATGCTTTTGCTAATTCTGTGACGGAAATTATTGTGCCACCATGGGAAAAGATTTGGCGAATGTGCCATTCAGTTGAGGAAATTTAAAGATTATATTACTATAAAGTTGGATAATTTCTTAACAAATTGTGCACGCTGTGCGCACCTATAATTTACAAAACAAAAAATAATTAATGGAAAGTCTTAACCAACTAATTTTGTTGGGGATAATTTCTTAAAATCATTTTCACAATTCAAATGGGGCGCAAAACGGCATACGATGATTGCGCTGTTCTTAGCGGAAGTCTTTTGTTCGATTTGCTCAAGATTTTTACCAATCCATTGCTTTTGTCTTTCCAAATATTCACCCTCTTTCATCTCTTTCAAGAATGAATTGCTGTGCATTTTTCAGAACAAAAGCTAATTCAATTAATTAAAATTTAATTTTTTATGTTTTTCGTTTAAAACTGCCAAAATTAGATAAAGATAATAGTCAAAGCAAAAAATTTGAATATGAATTAGTGGAAAGAGATGGTGGAAAATGGGCATGAAAAGAAGCGGCAGAAGACGAGGAAGAGAAGAAATGGCAAAAAAAGGAATAGATAGGGAGACGTAGGAAAGTCGCCTTTAAAACGATCGGCATATTCAAAAATGATTTTGACTCCGGTAGGTGGTTTTCTTCTGCCAGTCCCTTCGAAATTTTATTTTATTGGAGAGAAATTTGTTAACAAATATTTCAATGCACAAAAAATACCAGGATTAAGCCGAAGTAAAATAGTCCAAATAAGAGATTTAACATAAATAATTTGTACAATTAAAAAAAATTGAAAATGGAATATCGAAGAGAAAAACACAGAAACATTGGTGGGGGAGGGAAAAGCGTTTGGCAATTGGCAAAATGCCGGGGCTGGCATTATGTTCCGAAGATATCGCCAAAATGGGCTTTTGCTTACTATGCAAAATACGGCACACAATGTCATAACACAAGCCAATTGATCAGAAAAAGAACATTTATGGTCACGTCAATAATTTTAAAATTGAATTAGAATCGATGACTGCTCAGCATGCGTTATTAAAATATTTAAAATAATAAATTAAAACCTTTAAATATTTTACGAAAAGTTTTTAAATATTATTTTGTATTAAAACAATCTTTTTCCATTTCATGTTGATTTCCCGTAATATCCAATCCGTAATTTTTTTGCATAATTTATGTGTAAGAATTTATTTATTTTTTAATTTGTTTCTTTCGTACATTAGCGAAGAGATATTTTAAATTTTCAATTATTTTTTATTATAAAATTAAAAATATTTTTTTTGTTTAAATCAATTATTTTGTAATTTTCTGATATTTTTAAATATTTTACCTAATTAGTTCTATGAATTTTCCTTTTTAAATTTATAAAATATAATATTTTTTATAACTTAAAAATACCTTTTAAATAACTTTCTCTTAATAGATAAAAAGACAAAATTGTTTAATCCATATTGCTGATTTATAAAAAATAAAAGAAATTGAACTTTTAAATTATAATTCATTTTTCGGTATAATTTCATGGTTTTCTCTGTTCTTTAGCATTTTCTCATCAAAGTTGAAGGTTTTTTTAATTATATTTTTTTTTGCATAATGAATATAATAAAATTATTTTTTGTTTGTGCATAATTAAGATTTTTAATATTTATTTATTTTTAGTATTTTTAAACAATATTTATTTTATTAAATTATTTCTTTTCGTTTCTTTATGTAAATTAATAGCATTCTTCCCTTGTATAACATCTTTCTTCCTTCTTTTTATTATTGCTTCGAAATTTAAATTCTTTAAGTATTTTAAGTTATCATATTGCTTATCGATTCAAAATATTAAATTTCTTTTAAATTTAAATTTTTCTATTGACAATAATAATATACTTTTTATTCAATAAAATTTTGTATTATTTCTTCTGATCAGTACAACATTTGGTCCCTAATATCGGGTCCCAAAATTTCAAGTCTCCCAGGTATCGTGTGCCATGTGTGAAAATCTGTTCATAAGTCTGAGTTTCAAATTTTTATTATGCCGTCGAGTTTTCTAATCAAAGCCGAAAAAAGAAAGATGGTGAAATTTTGGCAAAAGTGTCAATAGTTTATTTGTATCCAAAATAATAAATTGGTATTTTTACGACAAACTGTCTGCCCCAGCAGGGCCCGTCTTATTTATTTTTTGAAAAAAAAATATTTACAGGACCGGTGGTTAATTTAGAAAACGAAATTCAAAAAGCCTCAAATTTTGTCACTTTATGATAAAATTTTTTTGCTGTATATGAAGAAATGAATCTGCAGATTAAAAAGATAAAAAAATTCGATTTAATGCAACTTTTTAGCACTTAAAACAAAATGCTGCATTTTCTAAATTTTTCTTTAATGTTAAAAGTTACATGAAATCGCAAAAATCCGCAACCCATAATCCATAAACCGAATCCGTAATTACGCCCAGCCCTGCTTACAATAGGTAATGAATAAAAACTTTTATGGAAAAACTTTAATTTAAAGCAAAATATTTGGTTAGAATAATAACAGATTAATAAAAAAAATTTTAGTTTTTGGAAAAATGATTTATCATTTATTTATTATTAATATATTTATTGTTTTAATAAAATTGCATTTATTTTTCTGATTATTTATTATTTTTCTTATTCCTAATTTAAAAATAAATGTTTACTCAAAAAGAAAACATTTTTAATTTTTTTTATTTCTAGAGGTTTTCTTCGTGTTTTCCGCTCTAAGGAATTTGTAGGTTTTGTGCCGGTTAATTTTCGTTTCTATTTTTTTAAAACTTTTTTTCATAAATTTTATTTAAACTTATAACTTTATAACCATTCTTTTGAGCCTGCTTTTTTTCGCTTTTTATATCAATATTTTCATAATTTTTTTTTAGCGAATGATTCCCTAATTTTGTTGAATTTTTTTATTATTTATAATAGAAAATACTAATTACTCTTACACTTTTTTCCAATCCATTAAAAATAATGTTTGCTAATTTTTTGAAATTAAAGAATAATGAATAATAAACCTGAAATTTTCTGTTTTTAATTTATGTATTGTAACGTACAGTACCCCTATTTATCCCCCTTCCCCCCCACACACAGTAACAAAAAGAAGGCGGGGATTAAGGATCAGCATTTCGCTGATCCTTTTCCCCGTAGGGAAACGGAAGATCAGTTAGCTCCCCCGGTCAATTACGAGCAAAACTCCGGAGAAGGATTTTCTTCTCCGTCCCCGTTTTAACTCTCCCCAGTCCCTTCTCCACCTTCAGGACACATTTACGATTCAATTTCCGCAAAACCATTCCATACCCTCCGGGCACTAAAGGAACCGAAATCCGTTATTCCTCGGTCCTTCCTTCCTTTTGGCATCATATTTATTTCGGAATTATTCAGACGATCGATCAATTCTATTTAATCAAACTTCGCACACTTTCATTTCACATTTAATATTTTCTTTTCAAACAAATAAATTAGTTATGGAATTTGGGACGATTTGAGAGAGAGAGAGGAAATGGAGGATTAAACGAGGAATTAAAGAATAAATTAAATATTAAATTGGAAGGGGCAAATTGGGACCAAACTCCATTCCACGGGACAAGTTTAAACTCGGCAATTTTCGTATTCCTATTTTTCGGGCCCACACCAACTTCCCTTTCTGGTAGCACCGGATGGTTGCAAATTGCAACCTTTCCATCGTCTCTCTGAGGATCGGCATTTCTTCCGTTTTCGCCCCAATTTTTTTTCTCCCCATAATTCACATTTTTCTCTCCCTCTTCTCTTCCATTTCTCTCTCTCCTCTTCTCCTTCCGTCTTCGTCCATTTTCTCCCTGTTTTTCTCTGCTAATTCAATTCCCCCCGTTTTCTCCCCGCCATTCCCCCCCCCCCTCTTTTCCCTCCGTCTTCTGTCCACATTGGCCTCTGCTCTTCTGTCCTACAGTGCGCTCGAACGAACAGCCAAGCTCTGTCCTTTGCCCCCCCCCGATTTTCCCCGTTTCTCCTTCTCTTCCGTTCGCTTTCCCATCAGCTCGCTGCGAGTTTTACAGCGTTTGTCTCTTCCGCCGAGCTCTTCTCCTCCTTCTCCCTTCCCTACGGCGCTGTTGGTCCATCGGAATGCTCTTAGCTCTGCTGACACTTCCCTTTTGTCCTTTGCCCCCCCCTCGATCGTTCGCGTCCATTTTACACGGCCATATCTCTCCGCTTCATCGCCATTAAATTGTTGCGTTAGCACCAGCCGAAGAGAAAGTGGCTACTGCCCCTTCCCCCCCCCCCCTTCTCATTTACTCTGCTCATTTCGATTGTGATGCCGTTCGGATATGCCCACCCCCCCTTTTTCTCTCTTAAGCATTTGAAAGATTGAAATTAGTATTTAATAGAAAATTGAACTCTGCTTTAGCCTATTTGAAAACTCAAAATCTCTTCCCCTTTGCCTCCACCAAAAAGTCTGCGCCTGTGCCGAACATTGCCGACGAAACATCGCCAGGTTTAGACCTGGAGCTCCCTCCCTGCGCTTGAGCCCTTTTGAGCAATCCCAATTTCCCTTTTCCAGCACCCCAAATTCCGATCACTCCAGCCCGCCCGCCCCACTCAATTCGAACGCATCTCTGCTCCGATCACTTTGGCCCACTTCACCCAGCACTCCCTGAATCTGCCCGCCCCAAGTCGAGAAGCTGTCCCTATTCTTCCTGTTCTCCCCTGGTTAGATTTCAACTTTGGGGCGAATTTTGGGCACGCAAATTTCGTTCTCAATTAAATTTCCTGGTCCGGTGCCCTTCCCCAATTCTGATCAATATTAACAATTAAAAATTGGCCAATTTTTTTTCGGGCTGATCAGTTTTTTTTTCCCTGATCACTCTCTCTTCTTCTCTCATATCAGTATAAATTCGGTGATCAAAATTCGGGTTTAAAATGAAAAGAACTCATCTAAATTTCGATCAATGCAATTTCTTTTTCTCTTCTCCCAATCGACGGTCAATGTAATTTTAACGTCATCAAAAAGGGCACTTTGATTGATCAGGTCCATCAGAATTAAACATTGTTCCCCAATTTCGGATTTTAACAAATTTATTAGCCAATTTGTTTTCAAATGAAATACATTTTTGCCGATCAGATCAAATGAGAACCAAATTTTGAGTATAAGTACATTTTTAATACATTTTGCCAATCTGACTAGACCAATGGAATTCTGATCAATCATAACCCAAATTTGAGATTGTCATTCCGATCAAATAGACTCGTCTAACACATTTTAAGTCGATTTTTTTTTCCTTTCCTTCTCTTTTCATCTACGTAAATTAATGGCATTACATTTAATTACATAAAATTCAAATCCTGATTATACAATTCAATTCTACATATTTTTTTCTCTCTTTCAAATTATTAGCATTTTGTTTAATTATATCAATTTAAATCTTGATCACACAATCCGATTGTCATACCATTTCGTTCACCCTTTTCAATCAAAACTTTACAGAAATTCATTTATAACATATTTTTCCTCCAAAATTATTCAAATCATGTTTTTTGAAAACAAAAACAAATTTTGATCATAAATTCTTTTAACATATTTTCAACCAATTTTTTTTTTTTTCTCTCTTTCTCTCAAATCACTGCCATTTGTTTTCAATCACGTTAAAATTCAAAGTTTGACCACAATTTTGATTGTAATATACTTTGTCTAGCTTGTCATTAAACCCAAATCAGTAACAATTTAAGACAAAGCTTAATTCAATTGTAATTCACATAAATTCCAAATTTTAAGCCTAATTTTTTTTCCTTCATTTTTCAAATTACTGTCGTTTTGTTCAATTACAGCAAATTCAAATTTTAATCATGCTTTAGCACATTTTTCCGCAATACAATTCAAAAACAATTTGTTATTTTCTTTCTCCACATTTTTGTACTAATTCAAATCTATTCGCCAATTCGCACTACATTTTCGGACAAATTCAAAAAAAAAAAACAATTCACCAATTCGTTCATATTTTTGTAATAATTCAAAAACAATTCACTAATTCCTTTCACATCTTCGTACTTGTCAATTCGTTCAACACCTTCGCACAAACCCAAACAATTTGTCAATTCGTTTTACATTTTGTGCACAAATTCAAAACAATCATTAATCCGGTTCACACTTACTTACTAATTCAGAAAACAACTCGTCTTTTCTCCAATTCGTCCAATATTTTAGCATTAATTACAAAACAATTCGGTCATATTTTCACACAAATTCAAAAAAAAACACGATTCGATCCTATTTTTCGCACTAATTCAAAAACTGTTAGTTAATTTGGTTCAAATTTCTTACTAATTCAAAAACATTTCGTCAATTTCATTTCAAATTTTCGTCATATTTAAAAACAATTCGTCAGTTCATTCACATTTTCGAACATATTAAAAAAAAACAATGCGTTAAGTCGATCACTTCTTCATACAAATGCGAACACTATTTTCAATTCGGTTATCGCACTAATTCAAACACACTTCGTCAATTCGTTTCACAATTTTGCACAAATTCAGAAACAATTTGTCAATTCGTTCAAATTTGCACAAATTTAAAAACAATTCGTCAATTCGGTTCAAAATTTCGTACATTCGCCATTTCGGTTCATATTTTCGCACAATTTTCAAATATAAATTCGTCAATTCATTCTTATTTTGGTATAAATTCAAACACAATTCGTAAATTCGGTTCACATTTAATTCGTTTATATTTTTGTACTAATTCCAAAACAACTAATTATTTTTTTTTCTTTCTCTCTCTCTTCTTTCATACTCTCGTGCTAATTCAAAAAATCGTTATTCGTACAAATTCAAGACAATTCGCCAATTTGTTTCAAATTGTAGTACATTCGCCAATTCGGCTTACATGTTAATACATATTCAAAAATAATTCTCAATTTGGTTATTATTTTCATACAGTCAATTCAAAACAATTCGTCAATTCGCTTCATATTTCGTACATATTTAATTGTATAAATTCAAAACAATTTGTTAATCCGCTTTACAGTTTTGTGCATATTCAAAAATAATTGTTTTTATTTTTCGTATAATTCAAATTCAAAACAATTCGTCAATTCGTTTTACACTTTCGGACATCCGTTAATTTGGTTTTTACTTTCGTATTTATTCAAAACAATTCGTCATTTTGTTTTACATTTTAACACAAAGCACAAATTCAGAATCAAATATATTTCGTCAATTCGGTTTATATTTTCGTATATATTCAAACACCTTTCGCCAATTCGTTTCATATTTTCGCATATATTTCAAAACAATTCGCCAATTCGTTCCTATTTTCGCACAAATTTTCAAATATAAATTCGTCAATTCATTCTCATTTTTGTACAAATTCAATCACAATTTGTTAATTCGTTTTATATTTTGTAATAATTAAGAAACAATTCGTCAATTTTTCGTACTAATTCAGAATCAATTCGTAAATCCTTTTTATATTTTTGTACCAATTAAAAGAAAAAACAATTTGTTAATTCGTACAAATGCAAACATTATATTTTCATACATATTTATGCAATTCGTCATTTCATCTCATATTGTCGTATATACTTAAACAATTTGTTAAGTCAATTCACATTTTTGTACAAATTCAAATGTAGTTCGTCAATTCATTCCCTATTTTTCCCCTTCCTAGGTTCGCACAATTTTCAAAAATCGCAAATTCTTTTAAATTTTGTAAATTCTCGGAGTACGGTTGCGTTGATTTGGGTTAAAACTCAAAGCAAATTCAGAACACGTCCTCGTCCTCGACATCTCTACCCGCCCTTTGTTCATTTGGCTCAACTTGCTCTCCCTCATCAAACACTCAGTCCTTCTCCCGTGGTGCCATTTCACACCAACTCAGCCTCAACTCACCCCTCCAAGCCGAAAGGTGTGGCGGAAAATAACACAAAAAAAAAACTGACATTTAACAATTCACAAATTTCACAACATTCCTTTTGATCACATTTACGTTTTTGATCACATTTACGCACATTTTAACACCTAACACATTTTGCGCATTGAACCAATTACCTCCCAGCTCAGGTCCCTCCCCAATTAAATCAGTAAACCAAGTAAACCCCTGGTTACGAAGTACAGTATCCAGTGATTTAAGACAATTAAATATTTGTTTCTTTTGGTTCTAACATTCAAATCTCGTTTAATATATTTGGTGCATTGAACCATTTATATCTGCCCCGGAATCACCCCAATTAAATACAGCAAAGCAAGTTAAATCCTGGTTATTGTGCGATATCCAGTGATTATACACAATTAACTTTTACTTTATTTCTTTCCCTTTACGGTGCGCAAGTCCAGTACCCTCTCTGATACATCCCACTTCCCCTATCATGGTCAATCCCTTAGAGAATTTGCCTTACGAAGATATCGTCGCGATTGACCGCCGCCTCTTCTCCGGTAGAAACCCATCCGTCCAAGCAAAAGTCAGTGACCTCGAAAATGTATTAAGTCAAGTTTCTGGCTTTGAGGATGCCTCAAACAGAAACCTTCGCTATCTTAATCGTCGGATTAATGCAACAAATGAGGCAATCTTTAAACTTTCTGAGGAACTTAATACTGGGCTGGCAACCATGGCAACCCGGATTGATTCCCTTACTGACCCGAACCCATTTCACTTCCCTTTTCCTATCCCCAAGCAGAACAAGCAGAACAGAAGCAAATCTCAAACTCCATCCCGTCAATTCCCTCTCAATGTAGATTTGAATGCTCAGTCTTCAAATTCCATCACTCCTAATCTTGCCCAAAATTCTGACATCCGTAATCGTGGACTCACTGACAGTTCAACCCCTCCCCCTCTCAATCAAGTCATAATTGAAGAAGAACAGCAGGATGATTCCCATGTCTGGGCTGATGAATCTTCTGACAGAATTAATGGATTAACATTTGAGAATCAATCATCGGGTGGGCTCAATTCCTTCACTGGGGAATCTTCCCAGACTTTTGAGTCTTGGTCCAGAAAATTCATGGACTACATCGAAGCCACGGGTAGGCGCATGGAGGAAGGTGACAAAATTGGTCGCCTTAAAATGATGTTAGAAGGGACCCCGCGCGACATTTTTGAGGACCTCCCAGCTGACCGTAAGGCAACCCTCCAAGCCGCCATCCATGCCCTCAAAACAGTCCTCGATACTCCCTTTAAGTCCCAATTAGCTAAGCAGTCATTGGCCTCATGTAGACAAAAAGAGGGAGAAATGGTTGAAACCTTTGTTGAGCGCCTCATCCCCCTAGTTAATGCCGCTTATCAAGAATTAGACCCCAAATTCCGCAAAGATATGCTTAAGTCCGCTTTTCTCGAAAAACTTCGGGATGAAATTTCCTTCCATGTCCGACTTGGTAGTAGTGCCTCCCAAACCTTTGAGGAAACCCGAATTAAGGCCTTAGAAGTTGAAAATTTATTGGCCACTCGCAAACCCCGAGTTGACCCCGATTGGATTAATGTCATGTCCTCCTCTTCTTCGGCCCGATCCCCTCCAAATTTACTCCAAGGAAATTTCACAACCTGGCAACCCCCACCCCCACAACAAAAACGGGTTTCCTTCGGTCCATCACAATCCGCTAACCCTAACCCAAACAATTATACTAATCAATTCCGGCCCCCTAGTCCCCCTCGATTTCAAAATAGAAACTGGCAGCAAACTCCCAACCAGACCCCCACATGTTATTATTGTAAAAAGCCTGGTCATGTAATCAGTGAATGTCGGATCCTCGCCTATAAAAATCAAAACAGAAATTCGCAAAATTGGACGTCTCAGCCTCCTATGTTCACCCATAGCAACCCCAACAGTATTCCAATCTCCCGACCCCCTCCCTATAACAGTGGTAGAGGAAATCAACCTCATCAAAGAGGCACATGGCGGAACCAACAGTCTTTTCATCATGATCAAAGGGGTGCATGGAGAAATCAGCAACCCTTCCATCATGACAATCGGAATTGGAATCGCTACCCAAATCCCAACCAGCCTTATGGCCGAGGACGACAAATTAATTCCCTTAACACCTATGATTCCCTTCCCCCAGACTCATTCCAAAATCTTTCAATGTCTGATAATGGTCCCCACCCTTCATTTAACACTCTTACATTCTCTGACCAAGTCCAACAACCCGTTACTGCCTCACCATCTCAAATCAAAGAACAGCTCGTGTGCTCTGGCTCTGCTGATAAGCAACCAAATCTCACGGATGCTTTAAAATCCGAACCAAAGCCTGTTTCCCCCACTCCTATTGTCACAAATTGGGAATCACACCCGCGCAGCTCAAATTTTTCAATAGCTCCCTTTCTAACTCGTTTTAATTTTATCCTTTGTATCATTACTCTTTCTCTAAGTGCTTCTTTGGTCTCATCCTCTCATAGTCAATCATCCTTAAAAGTCCTCCCTATGGTTTGTCAGACACACGTTGAGGGCACAATTTGGTCTCTTCCCATTTGGCTACCATGTCCAAAATTAAAGCATACTCCTTCTGACACCCCTATCAAACAACCTATTCGCCTTTTCCAACCGAACCCATTCGAACAAAAATCCAAGGCATGGGTGTGCAGGAAGGTAAAGAAATCCCTGATTGAGTACACCAATCCATGGAATGATGTAATCATTAAGCAACTCCCGTCCGAAAATCTCCCAGTATTATTAGATGAATGTAAGCAAATGGTTCAGGAAAAGTCATGTTCCGAAGGGATTCTAATCCAAAGTGGGGAGCTCCTTTTCTCCAATAATCCAATCAGCTATGAAAAACGGTATCCCTTCCTTGGCTGGTCCTGGAAAGCACACAATTCCACAAATTGTTTCGCTTTTCAAACTGAGATTTTTGTGCATCATTCCGAAGATCATATCCGAACATCTCTAGGACACCCAAATTGTAAATATACAGCAGGGAATTGCCGCCTCGACGACAATTCCATCCTTATGTGGCTTCCCTCTCCCAAGAAACTCTGTCAATTCATTAACCTCGGAAAATTTTTAGGAACTTTTCTGTCAAACATTTGGGTTGCAGAAGAAAATGATCTTGCTCTTTCCTTTCCCCAAACCAAAACTTTGATCGAGGACTGTAATCAAACTCTCTCTCTCTCATATCAAAATTTTGCCGTTCAATTTCTTCCCACGGATCAACCTCGTTCAAAGCGAAGTGCTGACAGTCTTGTCACCACATCTCAATTAGCTTCTCAACTCACTTTTCTTGACCATGAAGTTAAGACTTCTCTCATTTTTCAATTTTCCCATTCCCTCACCCAGCTATGTAACTTCATTGATGAAAATAAACATTGGACTTCTTCTGCCCTCCTCTCAAATCCAACTGCTCTAGCACGCAGTATTTTCTCAAATCCCTACCTTTTTGCCAAACAATTAACAATTGACTCAATTAAAATATGGCCCTGCGTACCAATAAACAGCTCTAGCTACCAATTTAAGGCAACTGAGCTTCAAACTTGTTTTGATCTCCTCCCAATCCAATTTTCCACTAATTCTGGCCCAAAATCAGCATTTTTAAACCCCATTTCAATGATTGTCACTCCAGAGGCCCGAACTGCTCCCTGCTCTGAGTTCCGCAACATTCCCATTCTTATCAACGGCTCCCTAGTCCAAGTGGACCAAATTACTGGGTCCGTTACTCCTCTCAAAGTTAACAATCTTCCACTAGAATCCAATTCATTGTTTGAAATTCCTAAAATCAAAACTCATGCATTTCATCACTTAGCACTTACCAATTTGTCTGACATTATTTCTCATTCTTTCGCAGCGAATATTTTCCAGGTTAGTAAACTTACTTACCTGATTGAATTTGATGACTCCAAAGTGAAGGGAGTCCTCTCCTCTGACTGGAAAGAAGTTAGAGATGAAATGGTCAAACAAATAACTGGAGATTGGTCCCAATTAAGGGATTGGTTTATTCTAATTATTTGTGCCCTCTCTGCCGGTGACATTCTCATTCGTATCCTTGCGCTTATTTTGGAAAAATATTTTAGTAATGTTTCTCTGGTACAAAC
Organism: Heterodera glycines; assembly: GCA_004148225.2. Taxonomy (NCBI): domain Eukaryota; kingdom Metazoa; phylum Nematoda; class Chromadorea; order Rhabditida; family Heteroderidae; genus Heterodera; species Heterodera glycines. The sequence goes on along the minus strand of CP049706.1, from coordinate 2,812,019 downwards.
CCTCTTTGGTCTTACAGCAAATAACTCAAATCAAACACCCCCTCTCCCTCCCCCTCCTCCTCCTTCCCCTTCCAATACATGCTCTGTGCAATCACCCAATTTTTCAAATCATCATGTTGTTCTTGAATTAGGTGAAACATCTGAAGGAAACCCAACCCAATGGCCTCCCTCAATTACCCGCTTTTCTCTCCTTCCCAAATTTGAGTCAAATAATTCCCCTAGGCTTCTCAATGCTATGTTTCCATTAAATTCCAAATCCTTTGTCACAACCATTCCCGCCCATGCAGATACAATTCCTCTCATTGCATTAATTGACTCTGCTGCCTCTTCTTCCATTGCTCCGATTAAACTTAAGGACAAATTCATCTGTCAAAATCTTAACTCCTCGGAAGTTTCTATCACTACTGCCGTTGGGATCCCAATACCTGTCACGGGCTCAGTCCCGTTCTCCTTACACATGGCAAATATGCTGTGCAGTGCACATGTTCATTTCGCTCCCGATTATTTGGATATTTGGGATATTTGTGATATCATTATAGGGACTGAAACTCTTGAAAGATTCCCACCAATTCTCTTCGATTTTCATAATAAATTCCTAACCTTTGGCTTTGGTCCTCCTACTCTTTTCCAATCAAAATCACAAAACATTTCTGACTGTCAATCTTCCCCTTCAAAGAACCTTCCCATCTATCAAAACAAAGTTCATTTTCATCCACATATTCCTTCTCAAATCAATTCCTCAATTTCTCCGTGCATACTTTCACAAACTTGTGAAAACTCTCAACATTTCAACGTTCCACCTCCCTCCAGTAATTTTTGGGCTGATATTAACCCTCCCTCTTCATTATGCCATTACTGCAAAAAGGACAAACATCATATAGCGGAATGTCCCTTTGTTCCCAAACTCTCACAACCAACCATATTCAGAAATTCTTATAAAAAGTCCATTATGCCTACCCTTCTTCTTCTTATATCGCTATTCCCCTCTGTACATGCTTCATTATCCAACGAAAATGTTAACAATTTTGAACAGTATTTTCCCATCTCTTTCATTAGCATTACATTTATATTCACTCTCATGGTCATTTCAATTATAATTGTTCTGTTCATCTATCCATTACAAATATTTTTTCCTCCTGGAACACCATTTCGTAGCTTCAAAAAGCAAGTAACTCAAAGCCCTCCTTTCCCAGTCATCCAACTTAAAGTCAACTCTGTTTTAATTAACTGCAAAATTGACCTAAAATCTGACATCTCATTTACTCATGTCCGAATGGCATGTTATCAAAAGTCCAAATTTTACTCCTTCCCCAAACCCCTATGTGTTGGTGTGTCTTTCCTTCCATTGCAAACTATCGGCGAAATTTCAACTAACATTGAAATAGCGTCTCAAACTCACTCCTTAAAATTACTCATCACAGAAGAAGACTCATGGGTCTCGGAAAATAACTTTGATGTTGTATTGGGTTCTGACTTTCTTTCCAAATTCCCATCAATCTTATTTGATCCCCTTCTTTTTAACATACAAATCGGTGACCATAATTATCCCATGATCTCGTCCAACCGAGATTATATTTTCACACAATATAACCCACATAAACCGAAACTTGACGCAATAATCTCTGCCTCCCTCAATTCCGTTGAGCTCCGCTCTCTTGTAGACACGGGAGCAACGCTCACAGCTGCCCCTATCTCCCTTGCTGAGACAATTGGGTGCTCTCCTAGAAAAACCAATCTTCGAGCTATAAGCGCCTCGGGTCACCAAATCCCCATAATTGCACAAGCCGAGGCCTTCTTGTCTATTGGTACCATAAAAGAAAAAGTTTTAATAAATTTTGTTGATGATTCTCGCTTCATCAGACCCGACTATGCCCTCATTATTGGTTGTGATTCACTTGCCTGTCTTCCTCCTGTAACTTTCAACTTTCAGAATCTCACTCTTTCCCTGGCCAACATTTCAGTCCCTATGGGAAAATTTTCCAAACTCCAATCGAATATTCCAATTTTTGCCTTACGTTCTATAACATTAGCCCCTGGCTCGCAAACAATTGTCCCCATAAAAATTACAACTCTCCCAAAAATACGCTTTGCAGTAATTGACTCATTAAATAACAGACTCACCAGAGATGACTTGGGCTGGAACCCAACTCTTATCGAACCCATTAATGGCATTTCTGCCATCCCAATTTCCAATCCCTCACAATCCCCAAAAACTATTTTTGCTAATATGACAATAGCCACAGCTAATGAGGTAAGTGAAGACCCTGACTTACATTTCTTTTATGAGGACCCAGACCACGCTCTCTTCAGTATTTCCCCCCAAAGTGATGAAGGTATAATCCCTGACCCCTCATTCAAAATTGACTTTTCTAAATCTTCCGTTAGTGGACCTGATCTTCAAAATCTCAAAAATTTATGTGAAGAATTCTCTGACATTTTCAGCAAATCTCAATATGATCTGGGGTCCAGCACAGCTGGAGCCCATGAAATTGTCACCTCAACGCAGGAACCTATTACCTGTAAGCCACATAGAACCCCTTTCAAATATCGGGATGAGCTCAAAAAGCACATAGAACAACTCCTTAAGTCTGGTGTCATGGTCCAATCTGACACTCCGTGGGTGTCTAACATCGTTCTTGTCCAGAAGAAAGATGGTGGACTCCGTCCATGCATTGATTTCCGGAAGCTCAATGAAATAACTATCCCTGACCATTATCCCCTTCCCCGTCTCGAAACAATTATGGAGAAAATTGGCCACTGCCATTTTTACTCTTCTCTTGACCTATCTTCCGGTTATTTCCAAATCCCCCTCACAAAAGAAGCCTCACGAAAATGTGGACTAATCATAGAAGAAGGTGTTTTCCAAATGACACATCTCCCTTTTGGTCTTAGAAATGCCACTTCTGCTTTTGCCAGAACCATGGCCCATGTCCTCTCCGGACTTGATGGGTTTGTTGTTGCCTACGTGGATGACATTCTTGTCTTCACCAAACCCCCCTCATTTTCTGACCATCTCTCTGCCCTTCAAACCATTTTTGAAAGATTTCGACGATTCAATCTAAAACTCTCTCCCAAAAAATGCACTTTTGCTGCCTCTTCCATGAACTTTCTTGGTCACACTGTCTCATCAAAAGGTTACTCCCCATCTCTCTCACGCATCGAAGTGATCAAAAATATTCCCACTCCCCAAAATCTAAAACAAGTAAAACGAATTGTTGGCATGGCCAGCTTTTATCGTCGTCACATTCCCAATTTTTCAACAATTGTTGAGCCCTTAACTTCTCTCACCAAAAAAGAAAAGAAATTTATTTGGGACAAGGCACAAGAAGTTTGGAATTCCTCATTCCCCCGCGTCCCTTCTCAAATAAACATCATAAGTCTCACACCTTCATTTCCCCCCCCCCCATCTTCCTCTTTCCCTTCCAAAATTATCGACCCCTCCTTTGCACTCCAAGTTCTCCTTAAATGCTTTGTTTTGTTTGTTTTATTAACAATGCTTTACCACGTTTCCACATTGCTGTGTTGCTTTCTAATCTCGTTTTTGTCCTCTCCTCGAATATCTCTTCACTGCCACATTAAGTATGCCGAAACGACAATCGAAACCCTGGATTCCAAAGATGAAATGCCCCAGACTCCTTCCGACAACTCCTCTTGAAGAATCGCTCCAAGCTCTGACAACTAATGCTGATTCGACCATCACTCCGGCAGCATATTCTACTGAACCTGCTGACTCTTTTGATCCTCTCTCACATTCTGTTGTCCCTTCATCTCCTCTATCCTCTATGGAGACTCTGTTGGCCCTTATCTCGGTCTCTTCTCCTTCTGAAAATCAGAATTTGTCCAACAATAGTCCGGCTCCTTCCCCACCACGAACTGAAAATCAACCCATGACTTCTTCCTCGGACCCGGATATAATCTTTTTGGAAGAAATCTCACCCCCCAAAATCCAAGAAAATGCTCCCCTTGCCAAAGTCAAATTTGAAAATGTTAATCCCTTAAATTGGGATGAAGTTATGGAAGCTGCCAACACCATATCTGATTCTCCCATCCCTAGCCCAAAATATAATGTTTCTCATGCCCCATTTCCCATTGCCCAATCTCAGCAGTCTCAGGAAACTGTTGACCAAATCCCCCAGCAATCTCCTTCCTCCCAAGTTACTGTTACCCAAAACTCTCAAATGCAAAATTCTGAGCAGGAAATCAGGATTTTGGAACCCGAAACCCCCTCCCGTATTGTTAAATATCAAATTGCCCAATCATTCCCCTTTACCATTGCAGCTAAAGTTAGCCAAGGGCTTGGTCACGCCGAAAAATGGCCAAATTTCCTTATTTCTGACCCAATTCAAGGCAAGGATCTGTTAAATGGTGATTGTATCTTCTTCTCTTCATTTGTTGTCGTTCCTCCCTCTCATCCAATTATCTCTTCCCCCCTTTCGACTATTCCCACTCTAAAAGCCTTCCATAAAGGCATCAATCCCCAACTTTATGGCTGTCAATATCCCCTTCATCTCGTCCAAGGAATTGCCGTTGGGCATAAAATTTTCAAAACATCTCAGGGTAAAAACATAATTTTCACCCTGGTGACCGGAGAAGGACTTATTACCCCCAATTTCATTCCGACACCCCATCTCAATCATCCCCTCATAAAAGGTGTGAGACTTAATATTTATGTCAAACAAATTGCCCTGGGGACCCAAATTTCTGAGTTTTACACCTTTCCCCAAAACTTCCCAGCAAACAACCTTCCAGCATCGTCAGGTGACAACAACTTCGCCATTTCGATGGACTCCACATCACCGCCCAGGTACATCTTTCCTTTCAATCCCTCCCTCACAAAAAATGACAATATTAACTCTTTTAAAGCCATTTCCGTAGCCTTAAAAGCACAGGCCCATTTTTTGTCCTCCTCACACCAAACCACCTCTGTTTATACAAAATTAAAATTGGTCCCCCATAATCCAAAAAATGAAGAGATCTGCTCATCCGTCAATCCCTCAAACCCTTCCTGTTCCTCTTCTAATGCCTCCCAAGCGATACGAATCCAAAAAGTATTTCCATATTTCTTCACCCACTCTCTCTCTTCATTATCTGAATTCATAAAATTCAACAATACCTGGAAACCCGACTCCCTCCTGATTGGCTCCGTCAACAAAAAGATTTGTGCTCAAGGCACTGTTAAAACCGTAAAACTCATTGACCCTCAAATCTTCTCTGTTCAAATCACAGTTAATTTATCCGAGACAGAAGGTCACAGCTTTGATTTGGAGGACCTGATCCTCCTAGAAGTCCCTATGTCCCAGACTCAATTGAAAAATAGGTCTGCCTTCTTCTCCTCCTCCATTCCCCTCGCTACTGCTTCCAATGAAAGCCCTCAGGGACAAATTCTTTCCCAAATTCTTGGCTTCTCCGCTCTCCCAAAAATTCTCCCCTCCTCTAATCTATCATTTTCCTCATTTTCCCAGAAACTTTTTCCGAGACCCAATCAGGGACAACTTGAAACTTTGGACCTTCTTTTCAATCCCTTCCCCAGTGCAATTATCACTGAAGCCGGCCCTGGCACCGGTAAATCCAAAATTATCATTATGTCCATCCAAAAATTCTTAGAATTAGAGAAAAATATCCTTATCACCACCCACAGTAATGTGGCCCTTTGTCGTTTAGCCTCTGATATTCTTCCTAATTTAGACCAAAATTCTAAAGCCCTTCTCATTCTCTCTGCCTCCGCAAAAGAAAAATATTTTTCCCTTTTTGAGCCTTTCATGAAAAATCTTCTAATCAAAACTTTATCTGACTTTAATGTGCAAAAATTAACACGAAAAGAAGCCAAAATCATTAATAAATATAAAATCAATGCTCTGAAAAACCCCCAGAAAGCAGATGAACGTTCTTCTGCGGAAATCTTTATCAGAGACGTTGGGACTGAAATCCCCATCATCTTTGTCACCCTTAGTATGTTAGAAGATATTCCCTCTATTTTAAAGCTTGTAAATATCATATTCATTGACGAGGCAGGTCAGGCACCTACCAATCAAATTATTCATATTCTCTCTCTGGCCCCAAATCTGGAAAAAATCCTTGCTGCCGGTGACCCAAAACAGCTACAAGTTCGCTCTTCTGAACTTCCTGAGGAATTGCTCCAATACGGATTTAATTCATTTCTTTCTCATTTAATTTCTATTCCTAACATTCCCAACACAAAACTCACAATTTCCTACCGAGGACACCCAATTCTCACCCAATGTCTTGCTGATTCTCTTTATCATGGAGATATTGTTGCCGGAGTAACGGCCGAACAACGCTCCATGATTACATCTTCCAATTTTCCGCTACCCAATCAAAATGCCCCTCTTCTTCTTGTTGATCTCCCAAATCCTGATTATAGAGAATTAACCTCCTTTTCACGATTAAATTCGGCCCAAAACCACATTGCCCATTCAATTCTCTCCCTTCTCTCTCTCATTTTACCTCCATCTGCATCAATTACTTGTCTCTGTCTGTACTCGGCACAGGCAAAAGCTATTAGATCCCTTACCCCCTTAAATGTCACGGTCTTGACAGTTGATTCCTTCCAGGCTCAAGAATCTGATGCCATAGTCCTTATCACCACCCGATCCCTCCCCACCACTCCCGACGAGATGAGCAGATCCTTGTATTTTTTAAAAGATCCCAACAGAGTTTCAGTTGCTATTTCCCGGGCTAGACATTTCTTTTGTTTAATTGGCAATTTTGGTACTCTTAAAGCATGTAAATCCTGGTCCAACTATTTAAGCTCGGCTTCTTCTTACTCCCCTGTAATCGGTCAAAGCTATATTTTTAATAAAATTGACCCCCTAATTGCCACTTTTAATTCGCACTCTTTCACTAACCATCAATTTCTCACGTTCAGGATGCCAAACCGCGCCGTGCCAAGTCACCCTCCCTCTTTATTTTCTATTAATTTCGCTTCCCCACCACTTAACCCGTACCCTTCCTCTTCCTCATCTTCTGCCCCTCGCCCCATCCCTTCCCTCTTCCAAAACATTATTCCCACTCCTCCCAAAAAATTTTCCTCTTTTTGCTTTACAAATGTCCCCAACCGTTCCCCAACCCCCATTTCTAGCCCTTCCCAAATTGTTCCCCTTGTTCCCCCCTCTCAATCTCCCCAAACAGTACCCCTTTCACGCTCCTCCTCCATTTACCTCACCGCCGTCTCTTCACCTCTTTCGAATCACTCCATTTCCACCCCGCCTCCTTCCACACCTCCCCCAACCATTATGCCTCCCACCTCCCAATCCCCCTCCATCCCTCTTCTCCCTTCCGACAACACCCATCCCCCTTCATTCCCCGCGGCCCTTCCTCCCTACTCTGTGGCCCACAATTTTCCACTCCCCAACACCATCCCTCCCCCCTTATATCGTCGGCCAAACCGCCGCCACTCCCGCAGCTCCATCTCCCCCATCCCCCGGTCTATCACTCCCACCCCCTCTCCCTCCCCCTCCCCCTCCACTTCCCGAGCGCCGCGAATGCCGCTGCTGCCTCCTCCTTATGAGGAACGCTACCGGATTGGCGAAACACGTCAGTGCGTCTGGACGGACCACGGCTGGAGCCCGATTTAAAAAATATATAAAATAAATAAAAAAAAAAAAAAAAAAAAAAAAAAAAAAAAACCTTTTAGTTAAGTGCCTTGTTTTGCTTTTATTTATTATTTTTATGTGCTCACTTACATTTTTTATTTGTTTCTACAATGTTGTTTTGCGCTTTCTTTTGATTTTTCTCTCTTCCTCTTTCTTTCTTTTTTAATATTTCACTTTCCTTTTATTTATTTTGTTATTATTTTTAATTGTTTTATTTTATTTTTTATCTTTCTATTTTTCTCTATTTTTATTCATTTTGTCATATCCTTTTTAATTGTTTTTCTTTTTATTTTATTTTTTTTTTGGCCAAAAAGAAGAAAAGACCAGGGACGGTCTTCTGGTCGGCCGGGAGGTGTAACGTACAGTACCCCTGTCCCCCCCCCCTTACACACAGTAACAAAAGAAGGCGGGGATTAAGGATCAGCATTTCGCTGATCCTTTTCCCCGTAGGGAAACGGAAGATCAGTTAGCTCCCCCGGTCAATTACGAGCAAAACTCCAATTACGAGCAAAACTCTCCTTTGGTTTCTCCATCCCACTCCCATCCCGGACCGTCCCTCATCAGAAATCCTTCTTTTGGCCATTTTTCACTCAAATACTTTTTGGAATTCAGATCATTTAATTTTCATCAATTTCACATTCAATTTCAATTCCTTCTTTTCACATTTAATTTCAATTCCATTTTTCACATTTAATTCGCAACCATTTTCCAATTTTAAGTAAATAAATCGATCAAACTAATTGGATAATGGAGAAGTAAAAGAAGAGGATATGGAAATAATAAGAGCGGATAATTTATTAAAGGGAATTGGCAATTAAAAGTGGAATGGGGAATTGGAAAAACCACAAAATCCTGGGGAATCACTAAATTCAGGAAGGACATTATTTAATTATTCGGGCCCGGCACATTCCCTTTCTCTACGGAACACTAATATAACAGATCCTAGTTAAAATTAAAGGTCCAACTTAATTTGACTAGAAATTTCTGCATTTTGTCAAAAGATAATATTTATTTTCTAGATCACCAATGTTGCAAAATATTTACGCGATAATTTACATTGCTTTTGCTATTAAAAGGGAATAACTGAACTGTTTATAATTATAAAACAAAATTCTTGAAGAATAGATGCATTCAAGAAAGGCCATAACGCTGGTTGAAGCCAAAATTTTTATATTTGCATAAATGTGTGCTTCATTCATACTTTGTTAAATTATTCAGAATCCAGTAGGCATAATCTAAAAAATAAATTTTATCATTTGACAAATTGCAGAAAGTTTTTGTCAAACGAAGTTGGAACTTTAATTTTAACTAGGATCTGTTCTATTAAAATGTTCCGCAGAGATTATTTTATTATGTTCTCGCTTAATGTTCAGTTACTGTTAGGGTAATAATTACTGGAGAAGAAGTCAAGAACATAATAAAATAATCTCTACGGAACACTCTAATATAACAGATCCTAGTTAAAATTAAAGGTCCAACTTAATTTGACTAGAAATTTCTGCATTTTGTCAAAAGATAATATTTATTTTCTAGATCACCAATGTTGCAAAATATTTACGCGATAATTTACATTGCTTTTGCTATTAAAAGGGAATAACTGAACTGTTTATAATTATAAAACAAAATTCTTGAAGAAAAGATGCATTCAAGAAAGGCCATAACGCTGGTTGAAGCCAAAATTTTTATATTTGCATAAATGTGTGCTTCATTCATACTTTGTTAAATTATTCAGAATCCAGTGGGCATAATCTAAAAAATAAATTTTATCATTTGACAAATTGCAGAAAGTTTTTCTCAAACGAAGTTGGAACTTTAATTTTAACTAGGATCTGTTCCATTAGAATGTTCCGCAGAGATTATTTTATTATGTTCTCTGCTTAATGTTCAGTTACTGTTAGGGTAATAATTACTGGAGAAGAAGTCGAGAACATAATAAAATAATCTCTACGGAACACTCTAATATAACAGATCCTAGTTAAAATTAAAGGTCCAACTTAATTTGACTAGAAATTTCTGCATTTTGTCAAAAGATAATATTTATTTTCTAGATCACCAATGTTGCAAAATATTTACGCGATAATTTACATTGCTTTTGCTATTAAAAGGGAATAACTGGAACTGTTTAATTTTTGGCCAGTAATTATAAAACAAAATTCTTGAAGAAAAGATGCATTCAAGAAAGGCCATAACGCTGGTTGAAGCCAAAATTTTTATATTTGCATAAATGTGTGCTTCATTCATACTTTGTTAAATTATTCAGAATCCAGTGGCATAATCTAAAAAATAAATTTTATCATTTGACAAATTGCAGAAAGTTTTTCTCAAACGAAGTTGGAACTTTAATTTTAACTAGGATCTGTTCCATTAGAATGTTCCGCAGAGATTATTTTATTATGTTCTCTGCTTAATGTTCAGTTACTGTTAGGGTAATAATTACTGGAGAAGAAGTCGAGAACATAATAAAATAATCTCTACGGAACACTCTAATATAACAGATCCTAGTTAAAATTAAAGGTCCAACTTAATTTGACTAGAAATTTCTGCATTTTGTCAAAAGATAATATTTATTTTCTAGATCACCAATGTTGCAAAATATTTACGCGATAATTTACATTGCTTTTGCTATTAAAAGGGAATAACTGGAACTGTTTAATTTTTGGCCAGTAATTATAAAACAAAATTCTTGAAGAAAAGATGCATTCAAGAAAGGCCATAACGCTGGTTGAAGCCAAAATTTTTATATTTGCATAAATGTGTGCTTCATTCATACTTTGTTAAATTATTCAGAATCCAGTGGGCATAATCTAAAAAATAAATTTTATCATTTGACAAATTGCAGAAAGTTTTTGTCAAACGAAGTTGGAACTTTAATTTTAACTAGGATCTGTTCCATTAGAATGTTCCGCAGAGATTATTTTATTATGTTCTCTGCTTAATGTTCAGTTACTGTTAGGGTAATAATTACTGGAGAAGAAGTCGAGAACATAATAAAATAATCTCTACGGAACACTCTAATATAACAGATCCTAGTTAAAATTAAAGGTCCAACTTAATTTGACTAGAAATTTCTGCATTTTGTCAAAAGATAATATTTATTTTCTAGATCACCAATGTTGCAAAATATTTACGCGATAATTTACATTGCTTTTGCTATTAAAAGGAATAAGTGGAACTGTTTAATTATTGGCCAGTAATTATAAAACAAAATTCTTGAAGAAAAGATGCATTCAAGAAAGGCCATAACGCTGGTTGAAGCCAAAATTTTTATATTTGCATAAATGTGTGCTTCATTCATACTTTGTTAAATTATTCAGAATCCAGTGGGCATAATCTAAAAAATAAATTTTATCATTTGACAAATTGCAGAAAGTTTTTCTCAAACGAAGTTGGAACTTTAATTTTAACTAGGATCTGTTCCATTAGAATGTTCCGCAGAGATTATTTTATTATGTTCTCTGCTTAATGTTCAGTTACTGTTAGGGTAATAATTACTGGAGAAGAAGTCGAGAACATAATAAAATAATCTCTACGGAACACTCTAATATAACAGATCCTAGTTAAAATTAAAGGTCCAACTTAATTTGACTAGAAATTTCTGCATTTTGTCAAAAGATAATATTTATTTTCTAGATCACCAATGTTGCAAAATATTTACGCGATAATTTACATTGCTTTTGCTATTAAAAGGGAATAAGTGGAACTGTTTAATTATTGGCCAGTAATTATAAAACAAAATTCTTGAAGAAAAGATGCATTCAAGAAAGGCCATAACGCTGGTTGAAGCCAAAATTTTTATATTTGCATAAATGTGTGCTTCATTCATACTTTGTTAAATTATTCAGAATCCAGTGGGCATAATCTAAAAAATAAATTTTATCATTTGACAAATTGCAGAAAGTTTTTGTCAAACGAAGTTGGAACTTTAATTTTAACTAGGATCTGTTCCATTAGAATGTTCCGCAGAGATTATTTTATTATGTTCTCGGCTTAATGTTCAGTTACTGTTAGGGTAATAATTACTGGAGAAGAAGTCGAGAACATAATAAAATAATCTCTACGGAACACTCTAATATAACAGATCCTAGTTAAAATTAAAGGTCCAACTTAATTTGACTAGAAATTTCTGCATTTTGTCAAAAGATAATATTTATTTTCTAGATCACCAATGTTGCAAAATATTTACGCGATAATTTACATTGCTTTTGCTATTAAAAGGGAATAACTGGAACTGTTTAATTTTTGGCCAGTAATTATAAAACAAAATTCTTGAAGAAAAGATGCATTCAAGAAAGGCCATAACGCTGGTTGAAGCCAAAATTTTTATATTTGCATAAATGTGTGCTTCATTCATACTTTGTTAAATTATTCAGAATCCAGTGGGCATAATCTAAAAAATAAATTTTATCATTTGACAAATTGCAGAAAGTTTTTCTCAAACGAAGTTGGAACTTTAATTTTAACTAGGATCTGTTCCATTAGAATGTTCCGCAGAGATTATTTTATTATGTTCTCTGCTTAATGTTCAGTTACTGTTAGGGTAATAATTACTGGAGAAGAAGTCGAGAACATAATAAAATAATCTCTACGGAACACTCTAATATAACAGATCCTAGTTAAAATTAAAGGTCCAACTTAATTTGACTAGAAATTTCTGCATTTTGTCAAAAGATAATATTTATTTTCTAGATCACCAATGTTGCAAAATATTTACGCGATAATTTACATTGCTTTTGCTATTAAAAGGGAATAACTGGAACTGTTTAATTTTTGGCCAGTAATTATAAAACAAAATTCTTGAAGAAAAGATGCATTCAAGAAAGGCCATAACGCTGGTTGAAGCCAAAATTTTTATATTTGCATAAATGTGTGCTTCATTCATACTTTGTTAAATTATTCAGAATCCAGTGGGCATAATCTAAAAAATAAATTTTATCATTTGACAAATTGCAGAAAGTTTTTGTCAAACGAAGTTGGAACTTTAATTTTAACTAGGATCTGTTCCATTAGAATGTTCCGCAGAGATTATTTTATTATGTTCTCGGCTTAATGTTCAGTTACTGTTAGGGTAATAATTACTGGAGAAGAAGTCGAGAACATAATAAAATAATCTCTACGGAACACTCTAATATAACAGATCCTAGTTAAAATTAAAGGTCCAACTTAATTTGACTAGAAATTTCTGCATTTTGTCAAAAGATAATATTTATTTTCTAGATCACCAATGTTGCAAAATATTTACGCGATAATTTACATTGCTTTTGCTATTAAAAGGGAATAACTGGAACTGTTTAATTTTTGGCCAGTAATTATAAAACAAAATTCTTGAAGAAAAGATGCATTCAAGAAAGGCCATAACGCTGGTTGAAGCCAAAATTTTTATATTTGCATAAATGTGTGCTTCATTCATACTTTGTTAAATTATTCAGAATCCAGTGGGCATAATCTAAAAAATAAATTTTATCATTTGACAAATTGCAGAAAGTTTTTGTCAAACGAAGTTGGAACTTTAATTTTAACTAGGATCTGTTCCATTAGAATGTTCCGCAGAGATTATTTTATTATGTTCTCGGCTTAATGTTCAGTTACTGTTAGGGTAATAATTACTGGAGAAGAAGTCGAGAACATAATAAAATAATCTCTACGGAACACTCTAATATAACAGATCCTAGTTAAAATTAAAGGTCCAACTTAATTTGACTAGAAATTTCTGCATTTTGTCAAAAGATAATATTTATTTTCTAGATCACCAATGTTGCAAAATATTTACGCGATAATTTACATTGCTTTTGCTATTAAAAGGGAATAACTGAACTGTTTATAATTATAAAACAAAATTCTTGAAGAAAAGATGCATTCAAGAAAGGCCATAACGCTGGTTGAAGCCAAAATTTTTATATTTGCATAAATGTGTGCTTCATTCATACTTTGTTAAATTATTCAGAATCCAGTGGGCATAATCTAAAAAATAAATTTTATCATTTGACAAATTGCAGAAAGTTTTTTGTCAAACGAAGTTGGAACTTTAATTTTAACTAGGATCTGTTCCATTAGAATGTTCCGCAGAGATTATTTTATTATGTTCTCGGCTTAATGTTCAGTTACTGTTAGGGTAATAATTACTGGAGAAGAAGTCGAGAACATAATAAAATAATCTCTACGGAACACTCTAATATAACAGATCCTAGTTAAAATTAAAGGTCCAACTTAATTTGACTAGAAATTTCTGCATTTTGTCAAAAGATAATATTTATTTTCTAGATCACCAATGTTGCAAAATATTTACGCGATAATTTACATTGCTTTTGCTATTAAAAGGGAATAAGTGGAACTGTTTAATTATTGGCCCGTAATTATAAAACAAAATTCTTGAAGAAAAGATGCATTCAAGAAAGGCCATAACGCTGGTTGAAGCCAAAATTTTTATATTTGCATAAATGTGTGCTTCATTCATACTTTGTTAAATTATTCAGAATCCAGTGGGCATAATCTAAAAAATAAATTTTATCATTTGACAAATTGCAGAAAGTTTTTTGTCAAACGAAGTTGGAACTTTAATTTTAACTAGGATCTGTTCCATTAGAATGTTCCGCAGAGATTATTTTATTATGTTCTCGGCTTAATGTTCAGTTACTGTTAGGGTAATAATTACTGGAGAAGAAGTCGAGAACATAATAAAATAATCTCTGCGGAACATTCTAAGCCACGTCGCCGGATTCACGACGGTATGGTTCTTCTTGCTTCACCGTCTCCTGTCTGGCGCGCTTCGTACGCTCCAGCACGACATGGACGAGCTCCAGGCTGAAGGCGTTTACGCTCACTTCCCCCATTTTTGCGTACCCCCCCCCCCCCCCGCTTACGGATAGTAGGAGGCGTGCGTGCCGCCCCCGAACTCGATCATACATGGCATGTACGGGTGCTTCAGCTTTAGCCCGTGTTTGGCGAAGAAGTACTGTCGAACCTGGACAGAAGGCCGCACCATGACTGCTTCTACACACTCACCGACTTACGGTAAGCTCCAGAAAGCCACCGCAGGCGAACGTCCGGTTGGCGTTCTGCACGCTGAGGTCGTGACAGTGGAGCGCAATGTTACGCTCCGCCGGTTTCAGATGCGCGGTATGAAGTCGGCAGTGTTGTTGCAGGTGCGACACCATACGCTGTCGCGCGTGGACACTGTGGAAGAGGAGTTGAAGCTCCTTCATTGAACAGTCGTTGAACGCGCACAGGTAGTTGAGCAGCGGCATTCGAACAGGCTACAATTCGATGAACAGCAGTGTGCCGTGGCCGCCGCTGCCCTCTTCAGCACCGTCCTTCTCGGAGGAGGGGGCTTCTTTTTCCAGTCTAAACTCGGCGGTGGTAGGTGTGGTGACAGTAGCTGTGTCACTGTGGACCAACTTTCCTGTCCCGTTTTCCTCCTCTTCGTACTCCATTGAGCCCACAGCAGTGCTTGTCGTCTGAGCCGTTGGTCGCAGAATCCAGGCGACAGTTCCGAATGAATCCATTTTGGGGGTGGGGGTTTAGTAGAATGGAGGAAGAAATTTTTTATCTACATATTTATATATATGTGTGTGTGTGCAAATACAGAGGGATGCAAAAAACCGAAGAAGGGAAAATGTTCTTCAAGCACCCGTTCACCATGTGCGTCGCCGGATGCACCGGTAGCGGGAAATCGCAGTGGGTGGACCGCCTTCTTTCTCACATTGACCTGATGGTCAGTGAAGGCCCTATCACTGGCGTGCTCTACTGTTATGGGGAAGTGAACGACAATGTGCTCCGGCTACAACGTATGGAGAACACCGCCACCACTTCAAGTGACAGCAACACCACGGAGGGAAAACATTCGATCAGAATGTGCCATGGAGCGCCCGAGGAGAGGGATGTGGAGCGGGAAGCACGCGCTACGGGCGGACGGCTCCTGTTAGTGTTGGACGACCTGATGTCCGGCGGTCTACGCTGCAGCTTTCTGGACACGGTGTTCACCCGTGGCTCCCACAACTGGGGCGTCAGCGTGGTGCTCATCACGCAGCATCTGTTCACTCGTGAGCTTCGGATAGCGCGCAACAACTGTCACTACATGGTTTTGATGCGGAACCCGGCCGGCGCACTTCAGATCCGCAACCTCGGCGCACAACTGTTTCCGGGCGGGGCGCTACGCTACTTCTTGGAAGCGTACGAGGACGCAACGGCCGAACCGTTTGGCTACCTGTTGGTCGACATGCACCCAACCACGGAGCAACAGTTGCGCCTGAAAACGCATATATACCCGGGGGAAATGTGCGTGGTGTACATGCCACGAGCGCGCGCGAATTTTAATGCAAACGCTTAGAGCAATTAGCAAACAGCAGTCGACACCGAAAAAAATTGAAAGGGGCGGAGCCAACAACAACAACACATTGAAGAAGAGGACCGAAGGGTCTGGCGAGGAAAGACGACCCAGCAGCCGCAAGCTCGCCAGTAGTATCAGGCGACGAAACTGGCCCCAAATTTTTTTGGGGTGACACCCCCCCCCCTCGCTTTTTCCAGCTTCTTCCTTGTCTCGAATGTCCTCCTCCCTTCCCGCTTCTTGGCTGCCATCTTTGACCCCCTTTCCCTTCCCTTTCACTTCGTCAGAGGCGTTTAATTGATTCCCCCCCCCCCAACATACTTCTGCGCATCAATTGCGCAAAGTTGATTAAAAGGATTTTTCATTTTTTCTCATTTTCTCATAAAATTTTCATTTTTTCAAATATTTCCTTTTTTTGGGGGGGGGGGATTTCCTTTCAGTTAAATTTATCCGAAGTACATAACCCACTTTTTATTGCATTTTGCAAAACTTATTGCTCCAAAATTCGCCGCCGATTAATCCCCCCCTAAATTCCCTCTTCAACTGTCCTCCCTTTGACTATTTTTTCCCGCACATTGAACAATTATCTACCAACGATTAAATTATTTATTTTCCCCTGGTTTAACAATATTTTCCCAGTTGAAGCATAAAATTATTTTGTAAACAACAATAGTTACTAACTCATTTTGAAGATGTGAACTATTTATATATTTATTCTCATTTTATATGTCTTTTTTATATTCCATTTTTTTCTCTTTTCCTCTTTTTGACTAACCAGGGCCCCAAGGGGCCCTGTGAAAGCGCCACGGGCGCTTTCAACACCGGGGCCAGCCGGGGCCATTGGGTTTTCCCCGCGCTTAAGGCACTCGCTCGGCCGCTTCGCGGCCTCGTACGGGCCTTTGGCATAGTGCTTAAGGAAGTCGCTCGGCCGCTTCGCGGCCTCGTAGGGGGCCTTCGGCCCCCTCCCCCCCTCCCCCGTCCCCCCTCTCCTTTAAGGTACGCGCTCGGCCGCTTCGCGGCCTCGTAGGGGGCCTTCGGCCCTATCCCCCCGCCTCCCCCCTCCCCCCTCTTTAAGGTACTCGCTCGGCCGCTTCGCGGCCTCGTAGGGGGCCTTCGGCTCCTCCCCACCCTCTCCCCCCGCCCCCCTCCCCTCCCATCCCCCGTCTCCCCCTCCCCCTCCTTTAAGGTACTCGCTCGGCCGCTTCGCGGCCTCGTAGGGGGCCTTCGGCCACCTCCCCCCCCCTTCCCCCCTTCCTCCCCTTAAGGTACTCGCTCGGCCGCTTCGCGGCCTCGTATTGGCACGGAACAGATGAACCCATGCTTTTTGTAGCACTTAAGGTACGCGCTCGGCCGCTTCGCGGCCTCGTAGGGGGCCTTCGGCCCCTCCCCCCCCCCCCCCCTTCCCTCTCCCCGCCCCCCCTCCTTTAAGGTACTCGCTCGGCCGCTTCGCGGCCTCGTAAGGGGCCGAAGGCCCCCTCCCCTCCTCCCCCTCTCCCCCCCCTCCCCGTCCCCCTCCTTTAAGGTACTCGCTCGGCCGCTTCGCGGCCTCGTACTGGCACGGAACAGATGAACCCATGCTTTTTGTAGCGCTTAAGGTACGCGCTCGGCCGCTTCTCGGCCTCGCAGGGGGCCTTAGGCCCCTCCCCTCCTCCCCCTTCCCCCTCCCTACTTCCTTAAGGTACTCGCTCGGCCGCTTCGCGGCCTCGTAGGGGGTCTTCGGCCCCCTCCCCCGCCTCCCCCGCCGCTCCCCTCTCCCTCATCCCCACGCTTCCTAATTTTTCTGCGCTTAAGGTACTCGCTCGGCCGCTTCGCGGCCTCGTAGGGGGCCTTCGGCCCCTCCCCTCCTCCCCCCCTCTCCCCCCCCTCCCCTCCTCCCCCCTCTCCCCCCTCCCCTCCTTTAAGGTACTCGCTCGGCCGCTTCGCGGCCTCGTAGGGGGCCTTCGGCCCCCTCCCCCCTCTCCCCCCCTCCCCCGTCCCCCTCCTTTAAGGTACTCGCTCGGCCGCTTCGTGGCCTCGTAGGGGCCTTCGGCCCCCTCCCCCCTCTCCCCCCCCCTCTTCCCCCTCCCCCTCCTTTAAGGTACTCGCTCGGCCGCTTCGCGGCCTCGTAGGGGGCCTTCGGCCCCCTCCCCCCTCGTGGTCCGGTGAGAATCCGGCAGAACAGGTTGTTGTCCGAAGTGCGCATCACTTGAAGTCGTGTTCCGTTGCACAGTCCCTGGGTGACGTCCAAATTGCGGATC